>HG814430.1:0-19861 GCA_000576735.1 Penicillium fuscoglaucum FM041
TAAGTATAGACCTACTATATATTATAAGCTAATTAGCTATAAGGACAACTACCATTTGTGCCGGCGCCGCCGGATTCGGCGCCCCCTTAATCGGGTTTGGCGTCCGCCCCCACCGCTGCCCCGTTCAGTCTAGTCCGCCCTGATTGGGTTTGGCGTGCTACTATACCTTAAGAGGTAATGGGTTTCCACTGGCCCATTAAGGTTTAGTCTCCCCTAGAGAGGATTAGTGTAAACCGCTATACTCGAACTAGCCTAGCGCTTCCTACTGCTTACCGCTGTGGTCCTCCTGACTATAAAATATCCGGTGCGTTGCTCGACACTCTCCCCTCCTACTTGACCCGGCCTTCCTCCCTAGTGTCCTGCCCGTTTGTCCCTATCGCTGCGAAATGATATAGTATTTCCGGATCGCACGGTAAGGTTGCCCCTGCTATAGCTAAAAACTGTCGTTGTTATCCCTACGCCTCCGTCTCTACTGGTCTACCTATAATTCTACTCTCTTATACTAGCTTCTATAACTCCTTATCGGGATCAGCGGCCGTTATGCTTGCCCAGATAGGATCTTTTTCTTCTGTGTTCCTACTATAGCCGTCGAAACTCGGATCACGACTATACGAGCTTAGGACCGCCTACGTTGATAGTGACGGATTTCGATGGCTATACGCTAGGTGCCGTTACTCGGACCTTATCCCTAGTTTGTGCTGATCGCTACCTACAGCAAAACCTCTCATAGGGGCGGGGCCATAGCCCCGCTCAGATATTATATGCAGCTGGGCTGATACCGGGGTCTACGCTAACGATTGGCTCTTAATCGGTTCCTAGCAGGTCGGATGCTAATGAGAGGATGACTTGGTTGGATACCATAGGCAATTCCCACCTACGCTAAGTAGACTCGTCCTCATCGAATACGGTAACGACCCCTCCTAGCGAGGCGCAGCAGCGCAGGATAGGCTCGCAGATGTTGCCTCTGTCTATCCTAGCCTAATGGCGAAATTACTGTATGGTATAGTAATTATATCGGGCGACGTATCGCGCTGCTTAGTTATATCTGTCTGAGATGGATAGGATCGGATGTCGGGAGGAAGCTGAGCAAGACGTGATCTAGTATGCCTTAGGCTTTGGTATAAAGATAATGTTTATTCTGGCTACAAGGTCGCCTACTTAAAATTGACCTTTTACTTTTATTTCTGATCGTATTATTTGCGCTGTATTTTCTTTCTTAGGATATCATATTATAGTCGCCGTGGATATAGATAATATCGTACAATACCAGCCACCTACTACTAAGCCTCCTTATAAGGCACTAGCATAAGTATACGACTCTATCTCCTAGGGTTTAGCGTATTCTGCTTTAGACATAAGGCTTTAGGCCCACTAAGCTCTGCCTTATGTACTATAGTCTTCTCTCTATCCTCTCCCGCCTATTTCCTACCTATAAGCGGATACCGACCCCTTAGGAGGTTTACTCTCTTTATATCCTAGGACTAAGCCTATAATAAATGTCTTAGATAATACGTCGAAAGAATTTCCACCCTAGGATCTAGATAGATATTATCGAGTATAGAACAACCTTAATTATAAGCTAGGCGTAGCAGAGATTATACCAGACCTAGGTTCGACTGATAGTCGAAACTAAGGTTGTCTTATTAGTGGTCCTTATAGGCAGGATATTTACCACTAGTATAAAACTAGTAAGTATAAACGTTTCTATACCCTACCTTGGCTAAGTTTTGTCTTCCGGTCCTACGACCGCCCCCTAACCTTTCTAGAAACGACGGATATGACTATTAGGTAATAAATACTAACTAGTATCTTTAAACAGATCACTAAGATAGTTATAGTTAGTACTAAAGGATACGTAATTTATATAATATACCTAAGCGCGACTAGTTAGATATAGAAAATATCGACTAACCTAAACAGTATCTATTATATAGTTAGTTACCTTAAGTCTTCTTTTATTTTTGATATCGTTTAAACTCCTAAGAACTATAGACTAAGCGGCAACCGACGATATAGTAGTAAATAAGGCAGTAGATATACTTAAGGAAGTGGGTGCTTATACCTTAAAGAAAGATAATCGTTAAGATAGCGTTAGTATATATACTAATTTATTACTAGATAGCCCTTATCTCCTAATAACTAGCATTAATAGTAATACGAATATAATAACTAGGAAGCCGCTAGCGAGTATCTTTACCGAATAACCTACATCTAATATACCTAGCAGCTAATCGCTCAGAGAATATCTAGGAAATATACTATATACTATAGCCCCTCTACCTAAAGATAATGACGAATATAATATTCAGTGTGACGCTAGCCTAAGATTAGCTTGTTAAGCCCCTTTAAGTAGAACTCCTACTGCTTTATATTTGTCTATACTAGGCTAAAAAGAGAGACTGTTACTATATATCTCTGTCGCTACCTTAGCGGACCTTCCTCTATCTATAGTAAATATAATAGATATAACCTATTCTTATTCCGATAGTAAGAGACAGTTAAAGGATTATAGGGATTTTATCAACGACTTAGACAATAAGAGATAAGATAGCGATAACCCTAATAATAACGACTATCTTAAGGTATAACCTAATAATAGAAGTGATAATAATAATCTGCCTTATTCACAAAAGAGGAAGAGAAGGGTTCCTAAAAGAAGCCCTCCTCGCTAAAAGTATAGTATTACTTTGTTCTACCTAGCTACTATCGCAGAGAAACCTAATACCGACGCAGATATTCTATTAGCGAGCCTATATAATATTAAAACTATCCCTATTCGAGGCTTTCTTACCTAGTAGGTCCTACTCTTAAAGGTTGTCTACTTAGTTATTTTTAAAGAACAGCGAGAGTATACTTACTGTAATAGACCCAAAAAAAACCTAGCGGATCTCGAATATAGATCGACTTATCCCTATGCTAGAGCCAAAAGGGGAAGTACCAAGCGGCCCCGGATAGGAATTTTAAATATAAGATTACGCAAAGACGATCAGCTCTTAATCAAATTAAAGGAAGAGCGGGAGTTATCCTAGAGTGAAATTGCCAAACATTTTCCCGGCAGATCAAAAGGATCTCTCTAGGTGCGCTATAGCACTAAGCTCAAGCGCCGGACTTTCAACAACGTCGCACGTAGCGTTGACGTAAAGACAAATTCTGAAGGCGGTGCAAGAGCTTCTCGTAAGTCGTTCCAACGGGGCATCGACACACAGGCATTATCCCGAGCAAGATACGGTCCGTCCCGAACGAGACGTACAGTCGACAGGTATTCACCCAGCTGATAGATATTATTTTATTTTACGTTGGTCCTTGAGAGAGAGCATGCAAATCACGAAAGAGCCTAAAAAATGCAAAGATTTGAACCACTATATGATAGCTGATTAATATAGGACCACCTTCACAATCTATTTGATCAAACATATTGCGTAACTCCTTTTCTTACTGTATCTATCAAAATGGCTACAAATGTTTCGTCCATAGGGTCTTCCAAGTTCGGTGACCTTGACAAGATTTGTCGTTCCCAATTAATACTGTAAAACTAGCTTCTAACGAAAGCCGATTACTCCGGCAGGTCAAACGGCCAGATATCTCGAAGGTCTCCTTCACCCCTAATAGGTTCATTGCCATCCGGATCTTTGTTCGTCAGTACAGCCTCTAATATCCCCTCGAATATTGCCTTATTCCCCACTTTTACCGCTTCCCAGTCCTCTGGGCGAACCCATCCATCAGATACAACGTCAAGCAAGCTCGACAAATCACGCTTTAGGTTCTGAGCCGGCTCAAAATATCTGTATTCCTTTCGGTGCAGAGCCATATCCTCTGCTGACGGTAAAGCAAATCGACATGAACCGAAAAACCCGAGTACGACCCAGTCTTCAGAGATTTCAACGAGCTCATGTCGAAAAGCAACGACATCATCTTTCCATGGTCTGTAGTTACAGGTTTCAATAGGCACTCGTTTCGGTGTACCGAAAGATTTTGGAGTTCTACCAAGCCGTATGCGAGATACTCGCAAGGAAAGGAATGCGGCTTGTAATGAAAATAGTCTTAGAGAGTGATCGGCTTCCAAGCATCGTCCAAGACATTATAAAATGCTCCGATATTCTCCACAATCTTGTGCGAACAACGACGCTTAAACTCCTTCAAGATATTGAAGATAGGTTTATCCATGAGCAAGGTATGCATCTTTTTGATATATGTAATTATACTTGAGCTTACTTCATAGTAGTTCGTGCTTGGCTAGGTGCCGAGAAGATGAAAGGCCAAACTTTCTACTATGATGAGTTGAAATATCTGCGGGCTGACCAGGCTTGTGAATTCATTCTGTAAGATTCTAATTTTATGGACTGGTACCATGGCTCAGTTGGTGATTCTGGGTGAAATGGGTCGTGGAAAGACTGTTCTTATGGCCTTTATTGTGGACCAACTGTCTGAGAGGGAAGATGATCAACTTCCAAAACCTAAGACATGCTATTACCCTTGCCGGGATGATGGGACGGGAAACGCACCAGCGGTACTTTCCGCTTTGGTACTGTCGCTTTTTCAGCAGCAATTCTGCGATTGGTATAACGAGGACAGGACACATGGATCTTACGATCCAGCCGAGAGTGTTGGAAGCCTTGAAAAGTTCTTACGAAAATTTTGGATGCTATCAATCGCTCTATCTTCTTTTTGATCGACGGAATCGAGGAGTGCGACAAAAGTTCCATAAAAAGACCCCTCAGATTCTTAGAAAAGCTCGCCAAGAGCTTTTCAGGCCTCAAAATCCTGCTGTCTTGTCGTCCCCAGAAGAAGATGCTGAGCCAGCTAGGTGACACGGCCAGGGTTTCCGTCGGTTTTAGTGCTCAGAGAGATGTGATGATTACTGAGAAAATCATCAATATGCGTTTGCCCTACTTAACAGCAGAAGTCAGGGAACTAGTCATCAAAGAGCTATCGCCTCTAGCGCAAGGGAGTGTTATATGGACGAAGATGGCAGTACAGCTTCTCGAACTCTGTGATCTCAATAATAAGGATCAGATAAGACGCTTTGTGAAAGATGCAGCACTGCCACAAGATCTATCAAAGCTCTATGCTTCGTTACTCTCTCGATGTACTGGAGACGATCCCGAAAACCTTTAACTTGCCTCCACAGCACTAAAATTCTTGCCATTATATATAGACCTTAAACATTCTAGAAGTGGCCTAGGCTGTTACTTTGAGTGTGGCCGACAATGTTGCCACCGTGTATGCTCTCGTTAAGCTGGTTAACCATCAAAAAATCGTGGGTCTTATTTACCCCTTTATCTCTCGTGTCGACTTCAACGATCTAAAGAAGTATCAAGTTCGGCTTATACACTAATCAGTGAAAGATTTCGTCCTAGAAAATTTCATTCAGAAGTATCTCCACGCACCATACCCCGCGCCGGGTGACACTAGGCATATGTTGTCGGATCAATTCCCAGAAAGGCTAGAAGTATTTATCTTAAATATTTGCATTGGATATCTCCACTTAGATGAGATTAGAAATAGAGACCTATTCTCTGAAGAGTAAGCGGCGATCGCAGAAGTACCTTAAGAATACGACATATTCAGTGACAGCGAACAACTGGCTAAGTATGACCCTAATTGCACTTGGGAGACTTAGGAAGAGAACATGATCCGCTTCGAGCCGAATAAGAGAGGCTTTGGTGAATTTTTCGTCTACGTATTATGCTATTGGTTGAAGCATTTCGGTGCGGTCGAGGTTAAACTACTCCCTGACTTATCAGACATAGAAATTTTGTGTTAAGTAGGCTTAATTCGACCCCACGTCTGGATCCAACGAAACTATCGCCTAGGCTACATAGTCTCCGCTAGATTTGAGTTTGACTATAGACTCTTAACCCCCTGAGAATTACTTCACACTACGGCTCGGTGCTAATGCTACGTGATTTACTCAAGGGCTTAAGCTTTGTTAGATATGTCTATCTTCAGAACCCAGCTATGAAGACAGTTGATTAGATTCTTAGGTGGGGAGAGGTTTCAAGACTGCTAGCACTCTTTTTCGACGATCAATTCGGTCACCAGCTACGGAATCTCGACTTTTTTTAAGGCATCATAAAAGCACGGCAGAATTCTCACCAACGAGCCCAGGAGGTCGCTATGGGCTAGAGCTCGGAAAATGTTCCCAACTAGGGTGATTTATTCGCACTTGTCGACGTCCTACTAGAAATCATGGTTTAGGAACGATAGGGGAATGAACTGCTGTCTGGCCGCCAGCGCAGGGTATATGCCAATCATCCAGCGCCTTATGGATAGCGCCCGATTTAACGAGGAGCTTCGAAGTGAATTGCTCCGTGGATCTCAGATTAAGCCGCACTGGACGATGTTTGAGCCGGTGTATCAGTCTCTTAGGGAGGCTGTTTTGGGAAATCACATTGATTTGGTGGAATCTCTTGTCAAGGAGAGCGGCATCGATATGCATCTTCGGTACCAGAATTTTCGCGGTGAAAATGTTTTGCATTTGGCATCGATGATCTGCAATCCCGAGATTTTCCACCTCCTTGCACCTCGTTTCCCGGAGGGTATACTTCAGAAAGACTGCCGAGGTGAGTAATCATGAATTTCTCGGCCTCGGGCAATCGGTTTGAATCAGTAAGAATTCTTCTCTCGCAGAGCACCGACTGGAATCTGGCCGAAAAGCACTACCACAGGCTATTCTTTAGTTTGGCTTGCGATTCATAACTCCTTGAGGGCGTCCTTCTAAGTACGCTTGAAGTGACAGGTCGAGAAAAATTCGGTGGTTTTTGGGTCGAGGGTCGGAGAGCGTTGCCAGAAGCCTACAAGAAGTCCTCAAGAGCTATGGCATCTGTGTGATAACGTTGTCAAATTTCATATGTTGCCTTGGCTAAGGTAAAATAGGTGGTTGAGGCTCAGAGGTAGCTACCAAATTGCCATACCTCAGGCTCTATAAAGACATTCTGGTTTTAGGCTAGCGATGAAAGATTGATCTAGGTCACACTGCTCTAACCGGAGCATACTAGAATGCTTCTTTCAATAATGGCATTGGGGTTCCATTTATCCCTTTGAATGAAGCGCCTGGCTAGCCACTAGCTATAACGGAAACATGAAATATTCTCGACGCAATAGAATGCGATACCGCAACATTGCTCAGATAGACAATCTAGAATGGTTAGTTAGTGTATAAGTAATCCTGGTACGAAACTAACCTAGCCATTACCAATGATAGATCCTCATTCGAGTTGGGACAACGACCAGCTTTGCATCCCTCACATAGCTCACTATTATGGGGACCTCCGCTCTGACCAGAAAAGCTGGGTGGCTGTACCTCAATTCCGTTCCATTTTTTGAGCCAGTATGTGACTCTCTCCACATAGCATCCGCGATCCAAGATTAGCCGACCGACGGCTTTGCAGTTCTTGCATCGCTGGTGATACACTCGCGCATTATACAGCTGTTGGGGGTACATGCGAATTGTAATAGCGATCTTTTTGCTCGACCAACCGCCAGAGTGACATCCGCTGTTTTGACATACAAATCGACCCATGACATTGGTGTTCCGTTTATTAATGTTCGTTTCTTCGTCATCGGCATCGAGGAATTTCAGTTGAAGTCCTTCCTCATTCAACAACCGTGTCACGTTTTTATGAAGTTTTGGGTGAAGTGACGACAACTTGGCAGATTTGCGTGCCATTTCGGGTCCTTGCTGCTGTGATATTGTGATATTGAATACTTGCATTGAGAATTTGGGATCTGGCTATGATATTCTCATGAGCACCCATCCGGCAGAAGGTCTACCCCGCTTCAAAGTAGCTGTGCCAAGGGAACAACACATCGCTGCCACATCACGCATGAATTAGTGAACGTGGTTCATGTCGTGTTATCTTTGAGAAGTGACCACGAAATTTTCTGCTCACGCCACTACAAGTAAAGCTGGGGTACGTGAATGCTTTGCCTACGCGCTGTTTCTAAATATTATCTGCCGGGGCATCAATTGTGGCAATTTCATCATACCGAGGCAGAAGATCTAGTGACTTGGAGCCTTTTTGGATTAGAGTAGAAATTTTTGTGGCTTAAATGGTCCTTCGGCTGGGAGAAATGTACATTTTGGTTTTTGAGGCCTGTTAGATCATGTATTTATGGAGCTGCATCGATGCACCCGATTGTACCCATTTGGCTCTACAAGTTCGTCCGTAGTGAGTTGATTTGAGTATAATGGACAAGACTCTGGTCCGGGAGCATATTTACATTAGATCAGCCATGGAGAAGTTAGCTGGTTCGTCCAAGTGTGACCGTAGAAATGGAATCCCCATTAACTATTCGCTAGTCCAGATTTAGGCCTCCTTTCCGATCTCACGTCATTGGTTAGAGATTTCTGGCGTCTCGCCGGATCGTATCAAGGTGTTCTGCTGGGAAGGAAGTATCGCCAGATATGAGCGGTAATCCAATATCTTTGCGACGTAATTCCGCCCCAGAGATCATTTCTTCAGAGCAGAGACTGAAGCCGTGCCAGTTTTTAGGTAGATCCCATGAACGCGTGTGCCATGGTGAGGCTATTCTCAATATCACGCCATTTCTGGGACACGGTGTATCATGAACCCGACAGTTGGTTCCTTGGCTGCACCTGAGGCCAAAGTGCTGATGAGGCGCTGAAGCGGGAGGATCCACTGTGAACCAATCAGCCGCAACAAGAGTCGTGCTGACGACGCCAGTCCTTCAGCGCTCGCAGCGACCACTACGTTCTCTTCCACACCAGCTCTCTCTTCTTCACCGCTCTGCTCCAAGGTGATATCGGCGCACCCATCAGTAATCTTATATCGGGAATCTGATTCATTTTCTATCGCTTACACCTTGTTCCGACTATGCCTCCAAGCACAGAGCCAACGGACACCGCCACCAGCGGGGGCCGCGACGAAACTTCAAACCCCGAGGCACGGCCAGAGGCTACCCCAGCCAACCCCGTGGCCGCGGACGCAGACGCGGACAGGGAAAGACGACGGGAGAGAAAGAGACAAGCAAGACGGAGGAGAGAAGAGTCAGGCTACATATTGAAGGATCTGCGATCCGGAGAGCGAATACTATACCTACAAGAGGTGCCGCGGGTCAAAGCCAGCCACTGCAGAGCCTGGGACTGCGCGATTACGAGACTCACTCGCTCGCCGATTATCCGTTCCCATTATCGCTTTGCGCTGAAGGGTAGCGGGAATATGTATTATGGGGGGGGTATTGTGTATTCGCCTTTCCTTAATTCCCTATCCCCGAGCACGGTTCCTATCCTCAACCCACTGTGTAGCTGACTGACGATCTGTCCTCAGAACTCATCCAGTACTACCACATTACCTGTATCGAGCGCCTCATCCCCAATCTCGCTGAGCTCGTCGTAAACGGGCATCTAAAACTAGACGGCTGGGTATCCGCGCCTCTAGGTTGCTCTATCTCCATCGAATCCTCCACCCAGGCTATCACAGACTGGTTCGAACATGGCGGGCGCACGTTTGATATACGGTGTTACGAGAGGTTCAAGGCGGACCACAAGGAGTGGACCGGTGAAATCAGTTTTCGTAGTATCGAGCATCAGCTAGGGCATGAAGACGGAAGACCTCGAGTTGACTGCTATTACTGTGAGAGAGGGCCGGCCGAGCCCAGGGAGCCCGTGAGGAGTGATTATTTCCCTACCGAGCCGGCGGCTATCTCGCTGAGTCGGTTGTTGGCGGTTATCAGCGACGAGCCGCATATTGATGCGTGGTGGTGCGGGGGACGGGCGACGAAAGGGTCGGAGACGAAAAGGAATGCAGGGCCCCCAAAGGAGACTTCGCAGTGAGACTGTTCACCTGCCAGAACGCGAAAGAGGTGGGGACTGGGGAGCACAAAATGAATTGAGAATATACGCTGAATTGTTAATTTGCTGGAAATGCTCGCTAAATACAATCGACAAAACGTGGAACCTAAGGTCGATATACCCACCGTGAGCCAGCACGGTCGATAGCCAGCTTCTACATAGGCTATGCGTAGAGCAGGCCGACTGTTTTTAATCCCAGCTCCAGTAGGCTTTACTCATACCACACGCACCCGCTTTGAGTGACGTTCTTGAGGACCACACCGTAATTGTTTGAGAGTAGACTTCCGCAAAGCCCAACTTTGGGCCTAAGGTCCAGGCAGAGGAAAAGATTTAAGCTCAAAAAGCTTTCTAAAGTATATATACCGTTACAGACGTCGTTAGAATATTAACTAATTATATCAGAGCTATTATTATTTCGAGAAAAGTCTAGAGGTCTTCTTCTAGGTGAGGCCGATAGGTATACTAATTTCTATTATAGGAATAATATAAGCCGCCTAATTAGACTTCCGCAAAGCCCAACTTTGGGCCCAAGGTCTAGGCTCGAAACCCGACCCGCAACGAGCTGGGGGTCGAACTTTTCAAGCTCGACCCGGACCCCGGCTCGCAGGGGGGTAGCTCGGGGGGCCCCCCCCCTAGGCTCGAAATTGCATAAAATCATGGTCTTGGCGTTCATAAAATGGCTGAATCACCCAAATAAATGACCGTCTTTTACCTATGTTTTGGTTTATACATAGAATTCTACTCGATTATCATAATAAGCAAGGGAAAATATTTGGAAATTCTAGTGAATAGATATATATAGACTGCGACATCGCCCATGGACGGGCGGGTGGGCAGTGCCTATAATAACTAAGTTTTATGACTATATATATCAATTTATTAGGAATATTGTACGCTTATAAGTTGATACCTATAGAGATATATATTCTGTACTAGGAACTATATATATCTTTATAGTCGAGTATCAATCTTAGATTAATATCAATTATAAGTGGCTTAACTTATTCGAATTTTATATTAAAAGAAAGTATATACCTTTATTATTTTTAGGAGCCTTTTATACTACTAGTCCTAATAGTTCTAGATAAGCTACCTATATTTAAAACTTTCTTATAGCTAATCAGTCGAAATATTTTAAGGAAAATCAAGTTCTAACGAGCTAGGAATAGGCCGGGAATAGACTATTTATAGGCTTTAAGTAAGACATTCGGGCTTTTTTCGGGCTATTAATAGGCTTTATAGGCTTTTTATTAAGCTTTATAGGCTTTTTTCGAGCTTTATAGGCTTTTTTCGAGCTTTATAGGCTTTTTTCGAGCTAGCTCTATTTATTATATATAATTTAACTAATTATCTACTACTATTATCACCCTCTATTTTAATCTATCGATTATTAATTTTACTAGTCAAATAATACTTCTAGGTAATAGAGCTTCTTATAATATATCGACCCTTCTTTATATATTCTTAAAAGCTCTTACTATTATAGGTTTTATTAACTCTATAATATCCTAAAGTTAGCAATCTGAGTTTGTATTATTACAATTCGGAGGTAACTATAATAACTTATCCTATCTTATACCCTCTAATTACTTAGCTATACTATTAATAAGCTAATAGACTTTTAATATATCTATACCGGCTTTTCTTCGATTAGATAACCCTCTCTTACTCCCCTAGCTTAAACAATTTAAATATATCGGACCCGATCAGAAAAAGTTATACTTCTTATATAACAGAATAAATCACTAAGAGTAGGTAGAGTAGTAGTTATAAACTAATTATAAATTAAAGGGTAAGATTATATAGCACTCAAATCATCTTTTATATATCTAGGACCACTTTATCTAGATAGCTTATAGTAGTAATAGTAGCCTAAAGGTTATATATAAGCATTGCTCTGTAATCCTTAAATATCCTTATACTACTAAAAAAGATATAAACGGAAAGGATATATATTATAGTATAACTACTATAATTAGGTATCTTAAGATATCTGCCTATAAAAGGGCTATAAGTAGAGATTAGTAATAAGAGAGACTTAATAAGTTTATTTAGTTAACAGTATAGATATCCCTTTAGTATAATTTGTACTACTAATATAAAATAGGATAATACTATCCGAAAGCTATTCTCTAAAGTAGCTTAGGAGGATAATCTATTATAGTTTATTATAATTAATCGACTTCTCTTTTACCTTATCGAATATCTAATATTTCGACAGATAATATTATAAGTATACTCGGCCCTAAGCCTTCTATCTATCCTCTCTACTAATATAGTTTAATATCGACTATCTGCTCGTATTTAAGAACGCTAATATTCTATACTTAAACTGCTTCTAGTAGATACTAAAATCTTAATTATATTAGATTGCTAGACTTTACACCCCAACGCTAGTTGACGGTAAATTGGGCGCTGAAAATGGCTACCTGGGACGCCGTTTTTGGCGCCCTTTTTACCGGAGGCTGAGTCATCATTGAGACACGTGATACGGGTTGGCCCACTTTTCCGGTCTGCTCAGGGAGCACTCAGGGAGCACTCAGGGAGCACTCAGGGTCTACTCAGGGAGCGCTCAGGGACTGCTCAGGGTCACTCAGGGAGCACTCAGGGAGTACTCAGGGACTGCTCAGTAACTGCTCAGGGCCACTCAGGGAGCGCTCAGGAAGTACTCAGGGACTGCTCAATAACTGCTCAGGGCCACTCAGGGAGTACTCCCTGAGTACTTACTGGGTTGCTCACTCCCCATCCACTATGCTCAGGGCAAACGATCAGAAATGACGTGAGAGGTTTTCCTATGTGTTCCCCGCTTGTACCCGCTTAATGTAAAATTAGAATACGCTCTTACCAAGGGCATAGTCCGTAGTACAGCCGATTCTCGAATATTTAAGGGACTCACTCCCCTGCTAACTCTTGTCTTCATCCAATCTCCTCTATCTAAAGAGAAACTTTGCGCCTGGTTACTTTCCAACTTCTTCGAAGTGACGATCTGTCCCATCGCAGTTTTTGCTATTCCTGGTCGTTTTCGCTTCTCCCTTCATGTCCGTCTCTACAGGCCATTTTGGTATCTAAGATCATGTCTATTGCCAGCGGTTCGAAGGGGAAAAAGAAGCAGATTCGTAGCCCTGAATACTATCGCCAACGTCGACGCCACCTGGAGGAAGGCGTCGTTCAAAAGCGGCATGCTGTTTCCACAAAAAACAATATTGACCACATCAAGAGAAAATGGAAAAGGTAAATGTGGACTGGAACTCTTCCCATTAGAACTACAGCTAAAAGGTTAGGCATTGTGCCTTTTTAGGAGAGGAACCCCTCCAGTTTCTTGTTGCGGCAAAGACAGGCGATGTCATGATATTCTTGGAGTGGATACTAGACAACTACAATATCAAGAAGTTCAGCAGTCTGCACGAAAACTGGCGGTTATGGTGTCAGCTCTACCGCAAATCTGTGGGACGTAGTCTTCATGCAAAATGCTGCCAGGACATCAATGATGTGAGCTCTTCTCTCTCGCATATCTTCAGAGTCTGACCAAACGATCTTAGTTCATGAAGGAGAACCTGGTACCATCTTATAGTCTCGATATGTCTGTTGGTGAGAAACCAGTCATGAACGTCGACGACTTATATGTAGTCCTTCATCACCACTGGACAAAAGACACGACCCCCTACCCTGATGGTCGGCAAGTTATTCAACTAGCCTTTCTCCTGCTGGTGTCAGCTTATACCGCCAGCCGGCCAGGCGCGCTTGTATATGTTGAAAAAAACGAGCGAACCAATGTCCAGCACTTCTTTAGCAATGCTTCTGATGGCGAAGGGGAGAACTGGGACCTCAGGTCTGAAGATCTCAAGACTCTTTGTTACGGTCAGATAAGCTTGATTTTGCTACCAAATCCGGGCGGTGCCCGAGACCACCTTGTCATGGAGGTGGATTTGAAACATACCAAGGGCCATCATAGCAGTCCAAAAAGGTGAGTTGACTCGTGGCTTGAGTCGTGCTTATCTGACTGACCATACCTTGAAGAAAAATATTCTTGATGTCGGAAGTAAAGCAACCCATCTTCGATGTCATAATCCTTGTCATTGCGATGGCCATTCTGGATGACGCGTTCGAATCCAATATCCATTCTGTTGAGGATATTTTTAAAACCCGCGTACCCTCGCCTCGTCGCTCTCTAAAAGTGAAATTCAAACCGGAGAAACTCAATGTGCCCATCTGCCGTCAGCCCATTTCAATCATTTCCGGAATGAAGACCCATAGCATCAAGCCTCTCAAGTACCACACCTATCTTTATTATCTTCAGCGATTGAGTTTAGCTGTCGGGATGATTCGGGCTATGAGACCTTACGATCTCCGGCGCGGCACGGGGGAAGCCGTCGATAGTAAGTTTTGTTACTTTGCGTGAGGTGGTGCATCAAGACTGACACCAAGGTATTGTTCAGAAACGGCATCCCTCCCCTTACTCCAGCAGGTGATGGGCCACGCCTATGCCAGCACCTTTCAGAAATACATGAACCAACGCGTCCAGACACACGTTCAAGCTGCCTTCCTTGGCGTACCCTCGCAAGATGCATTGATGAGCATTCTAAGTCACCAAAGTCGCTACATTGACCCCCGAGCCCCATCCCACTATGAGGATCTATCTGTGACCGCGCAAAAATCATGGCTAGACCACCCTGAGATACTCCAACTGAAGCAGATGCGCGATGCTCTTGCTACTGAAGCTAAAGAGCTCTACGGATCTATGAAGAACGCTGCTGGCACGAAGCTTGGGGAGCTTAAAAACAAGGCGGATGCTCTATTGAGGACCACCAAAGCGAAACTGAAAAATGGAACATTCCTTGCCGCTCGTGATGTGTTTTTTGCCACAATTGACACTCTGGAAATCAATAAGCAGCTCGACCCCTCGGCACTGGACATGGACCAGAGTACATATGAGCCGAAAGCAATTGTTCACCGTCTCAAGGAGCGTCGTCAGGTCGCGGAACTGATACAATTATCGTTTCAGGACCCCGCTGAAAAAACAACCGTGCTCAAGGATCTCGATGAGAAACAGTTGCTTACTGAGAATCAATTAGCTTTCTTGAATCTTTCCAACAAAGATGACATGGGGCAGCGTGTTGTTATGATAAATGCATTGATCGATCTCGGCCGAGTCGAAAAGGTGCCATCCGAAAGGATCATATCAGAAACAGAATCCCAGTGTACGGCCAAAAACAATCAGACCTCATCATGTGAAGTAACATCCTCCTCACAACAAGATCATTCTTCATCGCCCGAGCCGCGCGACGGTCCGATCTGTCTAACAAACCGACACTGTCTCTTTTGCGTTTTCGAACCTAATTTCCAGTGCTATTTTGCCACGCCACGGAAAGCCAGAGAACATTTTGAGAAACACCTCCGCGCATTAGAACGGAACGGACGCATACCGTGTCCAGATCGATTCTGCAACCTTGTCTTACATGGGCACCAAGCCCTTAAAAATCACGCCAAACGTGTCCACTCGGTAACTTACTTCACGGAGGCGCAGCGCATTCACGCTGGTTTCTAGGTGGCTGGAATTCTAGGAGATTGCTTCAGTCTTGAACCAGAAATTCATTAAGCCAAGGCATGCGCTTTACTGTGAACCAAGGAAGCTTCAGTTCCCTGTTCTTCACTTTAGTCCTAACTAGCGAAAGATGTAACTTGAGCTCAACCCATATTTACAAAAACGGTATGTTATGAAACGCGTACATAACCATACGCAGCCGCACCGCCACAATTTGTCATGGCAGTATTATATGGAAGTAACGAGATGTTTACACCGTGTTCTGTAACGTATCATCGAAACCGGCCGCAAGAGATAACGCGTTCGATCATTTAGAGCAGCTTCAAGTATGAGCGGCTGCTCAATGCAGTGACGGACACGAACAGCATTCACCGACATTGGTTCCCAAAATTGGTGAATTCGGCAACTACTCTCTCACGATTCGCCTCGATTAAACAACTTCATTCTGCTGCCATCGGCTGATTGCACCTACATCAGAGGCAGCGTTGTCAGGATGGTGCAAAGTCAATTTGCAATTTTCTTAGAGGCGATACACTGAAAATGAAGTGTATCACTCATATCTATCCTTTAGTTGCTGTTCATATCCAGCCGCTAGCAAGTCAATGCCATGCCTATCGCTCAGGGAAAGGGCCCCGTCATACCAATTGAGGGCACAATTTCATTCGTTTTCAATTCTACAGGCTATCATATTTTGAGCAGCTTGTGTTTCTAATTCCAGGACTCTTCAATGCATCAACGGTTGAGTCATAGGAGAGAAGTAGCGGTGGGCCTGGGCACTTCGGTGAATTTGGGAAAAAAAGAAAGCAAGTATTACTAAAATTGAAGTAAATCAACCCTCATCAGATATACATCAATCGAAGCATGCAAAAGAAGTCATCCCGCTCGCTAGGCCGATGAGATATCAGCTGAAGGCAAGATTTTCTTTTTGCCAGCTGCCCCAAAGGATAGATTTTATCATTCGGCCACTTGACCGCACGTGTCAGTTTGGAATGAGTACGTGGCCAAACATCTGGTATATATCAAGCGCCTGACAGCCGATCTAGTGACCTACCCTAAATTTGGGAACAGTGTTCTTCGCAGCACGCCGGGAGATGTTGCGACATGGAATGTGCCTTCCAGCTCCACAAATTCAGTCACCAACGGAAAGTAAGGATTTGAGTCCTTTTCGCAGACTTTTATCTTCATGTTCTAACATCAAACAGCATTACAACAGGTTCATATGACCATCACAGTCTCTGCTCAGGATACCAAGCTGTTTCTGTTCAAGCGTCTTGTGCATCAAAAATCAATTTGATGGATGTTTCCGCCATAGAGACCATAATCCTCCCAAGATCTTCTTCCATGGCATTTGCCACTTACAATGGTATCACCGCAGTGAGCCACCCAGTACCCATCCCATCCATCCCATCTTACACATCGCGAGGGACCGCGAAAACAGCGTTTCCAATCCGGAAACTCAGTATCTTTTTGGTGTCATTCTATATCTCGATTTTGCTTCTTTGATGTTTCCTTGCTTCTTTGATGTTTCCCTTCGGACCATCATCTGCCTTGAATGAGTTTGGGATCCGGCCGTTGAGCTTTTTTCATGCAGAATACAGTATGCACTGCCTAGAGCTGAAACAAGGTCTTCCAGCTTTAGTCATGCAAAGTATGACCTGGGCGGTGCTTGTATCTTATTTCGCTGGCGACACAATACAAGGGCTTGCTTAAACTTACATCTTAACGCATGAATTCCATATTAACCAGAGCATTGTGAAAAATTGAATAACGTTCATTCTATCGAAGCAGGCCGTGTTTGAAGATCGTGAGAAATATGAGATGCTAGCACTCAGCAATTGAAGGCACCAGTTTCAGAGATTTTCGTTTGCCCTCCAGTTTCCGATGCTCTTCATAGGTTGGAATGTTTTGCGGCTTTCTGAGAGCTCCTAGGAACCTACGCAATAAAATGGTACCCTTGAGACTAGTGAAGTGTGGCATAATCTTTGCAGTTGTCTGTTCTTATGATCTCACCATATTGCTATCTATTTATAGTAGCCTAAAAGCATATAAGGGCCACCCTTCTCTTATTCCTTGCCTTTACTACACCCCCTCTTTAAACTTGAAACAGTTCCTTTCTTTCGGCACCTCTCCCTTTCCTTCGGCACCCAGAAAGAGTTCTATTAGGGAAAAGTTCGCTGGTCTTCCCATACTTCCTAAATTACCGATTTTCAGAGTCGAAAAGTTCATTCTTTGTCAAGTTAACTCATACGACATGGACTCCTCTTCAACACCCATTCATAGAATGTCGGCCGAGACCTTGGCCGAGGCCAGAGTGAAGCGTCGGGGTGATCGAACCGCGTGCACAGTCAGCCTATTTGAAGACTTTAAACGTCTTTCGGAATTAGATCAAATGATCTACTTCGAAGAAAGTTTCAAAGCCTTAAGATCATTCCCTCGGATCAATCTCATGGTGCTTCAGAATTACCACGAGGGTGACCGGTTAGTCGAGAATGAGTTAGACGCTACCGCTAAGCAACAAGAAAAGTTGAAAAACAAATGGAGCTTCGTGAGGCCCGATCGAACAGAATTGGCTCGAAGACGGCAGGCGGAGTGTGTGAAATGGGGAGACGAAAATCTTTGGTGGAACCCGTCTACGCAAGAGTTTGAATTGGAGTATGCTCAAGAATCCGACCAGCGCCATTTACGGGAACATTTCGGAAGCTCATTACGAGAATATGGCTTTTTGTACCATATAACGTCCTCGCTTCTTCTCTATCGCCTGACGCTTTTCATGGGTAGCTCTCAGTCCATCGAGACTGATGGATACAAATCTTGCTGGGAAGTGCGGTTTTACCACACAGACGGGTGCACTTTCCTACGACTCCGGGATAACAAAGGAAGGCCGACGGTGTCATTCTATGGTTTAAAGGAGTCGCAAAGTGATGCTCTGGAATTTCTCAATCTCCTTACAACATACAATTTCCCCCATACCTATGACGGAACAATAGCTGGGGTGGTAGCGTGATTCACAGTTGGTAGTCCCCCTTGAATGGTATGTATGCCGGATGTTTCCGGTCAATACGTTGAGTTTCTTGTCAAATAGAATATTTTATACGGTCAGAATAATCCATCCACCTTCTGAGCTGCTACATTCCCTCTATCGCTTGAACTTGATATTTGGACAACTTCGAAGTCTGACTGCGGAACCCTACGAAACGAATCGAGATCTGTTTCACTAAGTGTTCTCTAAAGTCTCTCAAACCTTTTTCTTGACTCTGTTCGCTAACATGGTTCCTCCACATACGCATTTCACGGTAATAAGGATTCCAGATATTCGACCAAAAGTGTGGCAATCAATGAAGCTCATGTTGGAATACGGGGGCAAAGGCTTGACCGTGGAATAACAAGGTGTCCCGTAGTTATATAGTGAAGACAGTGATCCATAAGACCCAAGTAGATCGCGCCGCCCAATGATAAGCCTTATCAGGTCCTTGTAGTCGGACTCTGCAGCAACCTGGGGCTTCAATAACCAGACTCGGCCCTGAAGACGGTAGGACTCGTCTAGCGCGAAAAAATTAGTCTTAGTCTCATAGGCTCGGCGTGGCAACAATACTTAGTGCACTAAGTACACCTACATTGTCTATGTTTCACGTTGATATGGTGATGAGGTCCTGAATAAATCATGACATATAAACATGTACAACAGATGTACGGCAAAGTGAGATCGCCCACTCAATACCCGTGGATAAATGCGTTAGCGTTACACTTGGTCCATCAACCCCAAAAATATGGCAGAGCGTGAAGGATCTATGGGAAAGTGTAGAGACGTGTGTCAAATGATGTCCTATTTCAAGGGTTGAATTGGAGGTAGAATTCCGACCACATATCCCTCGCTGGTCAACAATCATAGCCATCTAAGCTACGACAGAAAATATTAAGCGGGAAATATTAAGTCGCGTTGTATTGTTGACTTGATTCGAGTGGCCATCGCTCCATGATATGTGGGATTTCTCATCTCGATCGCAACCGGTTAGGCAAAGGTCTCTTGTGTGTCATCATTGAAAGCGGTGTCCTGGTATGTGTCTGCAACATTTGCATTGCCTCCGCCATGCCTGTTCTCGCCCGGACCAGCTCCCTTTTCCGATGGTCAGACTGAGATACCACAGTCTCCATTATAGTCTGAAGTGCGCAGATTTGGGCACGAAGACTGCGCCCTTCACTTTCGGATTCTTCCAAACGAGTGCGCGTGCGATTTAGCGCAAGGCTCAAGTTGTGATTGGCACATTCAAGATTGTGCAACTTGGCGGTGAAGGACCCATCTGACTCGCCATCACGGTTTGTCCGCTGCTTCCGAATACCTTCAGCGTCAGATGAATAGATGGATTTCGAAAGGGGCCACGCAGCTCACCTTTGCTGCAGCTCTTCCTTCGGTTTTGGGACCAGACTGAAGCCCCTGCAGGACCTGCGGCGAGACAGCCTCGAACGAGCGACCGAGCTCTTTGCAGATAGTCTGTAACAGACCCACC
>HG814431.1:0-19378 GCA_000576735.1 Penicillium fuscoglaucum FM041
AGTCACTAGTAGGCGGAGCCAGCACTAGGACATTATGACATCCCATTTATTACGTAACAAGCTGACTTGCTTTTACAGCCACAATAGAATAGACAATCAATGTGTCGTCTTATCCTGCTCCCAAACATCGCTCAGGCCCTTTGCCATACTAAACAAAATTTCCAAGACCTAGTACTAGTTGAAACGGTCAAGGATATTGCCAGTACAAATAATCATGAACTCAAAGCCTTCTAGTAGACAGCTCGGGGTTGAATGTGCCAGCCCCGCTACGGCCAAAGGTGGAAACGAGTACGTGTACCCTTACCCTGTACCCTTACCCTACAGCTCTGGATCGCCAGGCAAGACTAGGGTTTTTACTAATGAAATAGATATCCGCACATCCATTATGCTGAAATAAGCTTGCTTGCTTTTTATCTCTACTTCAACAAGTCCAAATTCACATGAAAGAAAGACAACAATAGTGTGAAATCGGATGGTCCAACCTCTCGCCGCAGTGCTTTCCAGCTGCCCCAGTTATGACGTTCATCCAATATACGTATTGGTATAGTATAGAATGGGCTTTCTCCATGTCATCGGGGGCCTCAGATACGAGGGCGAATGTGTCGGAGTAAATGAGAATAACTCAAAACCCAAACCCAGGCTGACTTGATGCCTCTCAATTTGTCTTCTTTCGCGCCCCTCTCTCTTAGGTAAGCCTCAGTTGCCGCTATGTCTACCATTTCAGGGTTGCCGGCGTGTATCAGCCACGCCAACGGTGTTTGCTCCTTGCTCCAGTAGGGATTTCACAACAGCCAATGACCCGTACTCAGCAGCCCAGGAGAGGGGTGTCCGCCCCCACTGGTCACGAGAATCAACATTGGGCTTGTTGTGCAGAAGATGCTGAAGGAGGTTTGTACAATTACCCAAGGCAGCGTAATGAAGGAGAGATCGCTTGTAGCAATCCCGCTGCTTAGAAATTCCTCGTGACTGAAGCGATGAATGAGCTTTTTCGACAAAAGCCACAAGTTTTGCATTGAGAGAAATTTCCCTGACGGCCTTCAGGCGTTCAAACTCGGGGCCAATGTCTGAACAGCCAGGGGTAGGTTTTATCCCGGTCATGGCAATCGGGCTTGGAAGGATAGAATTTGAGATGATGTAAAGGAGAAACCAAACGGTCTTGGTCAAAAATCAATGAGAAGCTCGCAGATGTACAAAAAAGTAGACTTGCGACAAAGAAAGAAATTCTGAGGTTGCCTTGAGCGCAAGGCCTGCTCGACTATTAAGTGGTCCACAAATTATCATATAATTAAAAGGGGTAGGGGAGGAGTTTATAGCTCTCTAGGCTTGTCCAGTTACTTAAAAGACCTAGTTGGTAGCAGAAAATGGAGGGCCCTGGGTGCCTAAACTAACTGAGGCCTGTTGAAAGCCATGCCTTCGAATTTGTCTCCATTGTTTGTAATTTGTGACTGTCTCCTAGGATCTGTGAAGGTTTAAACACTAATCAAGATGCAGAGCAAATGATACTCTCGCAAGTGACACAAAATGCGCTAAGGGCCGGGGCCGCATCCGCATCTATTGTTGGGCAAGTGTTTTATTTCCTGGATCTGCCACTTGGCCAACCCATGTACGTAATCCACCTCAGAGTAATAAATGAAAACGTGGCGCTGAAAGCTGCCAGACTTCCATATAGTAATACACAGGGAGCTCGACATGCTCGAATTGCGTCAAGTCCAGCTGCGCCTACGAGGCGCTCTAGGGCCTGCTTCGTGGTCTCCGCCTTGAAGCTCTCGGGGTCGCAGGTGCTATATCAAATCACTAACTTACTAATGTGGACAAGTAGGAATATTTTCTGCTAGCTTAAATGTATCTAGAGTTAGTATTTTGTGCTTCGCCGTACTCCGTAGTTCTCTACCTATAGGACCTGCAGGGTTTTGCCTCGGTGGTTCGCCCCGCTCGCCCTCTAATTAGTGCCCAGGCAGACAGGCGTCGACCCATCATTGTGTCCAGAAGTTGGTCATGAATAGAAACATATGGAAGCGAGATGCATTTCCTATATCTAGGGGCTTGTTATTGCGTCATGATCCAGCCGCGCGAAAAGCCACAGTAAAATCAGTAAAATGGGCGACTGGCGGAGTCTCGTTTGTGCTTCCAGGAGCGCTAGGGCCTTTGGACTCGTCCACGATAGCTTGATAGTGTCGTGCTGATACATTTGCCGAGTATTCCCGGATAACCACCTTTGTCGATGTACGGGTGGTGACTGGGGTCAGATCAACGTTTACATCAACGTTGAACATGAAGATTACTTAACACCAACAGCATGTGCACACAGAGAATACCTACTTGATCTATGTTAGTTACCTACTCATTAGCGGTATTTGGTTAAATTTCACAGTTCAGAATCGATTCTTAATCGGCTGCCTTGGTTCAACGAACAGTAAGGGTTGCCATATGGTTGGAAGCAGACCCTAAGCTAGCTGGCAAAGAAATACAGTAAGCTCAACAGAAATGGCAGAAAATGGGGATTTGTCTTCCTGTGGAAGTGTTCGGGACATTCCCAATCAACAGCAAAGAAAATGTTCCTCGAGTATAGTAAAGTGATGTATCGCAAAAAGACCAAGGCAAACCCTGTCTGTATCGGATATTTTTCTGGAATCACCACTTGTCTTGAGATATGCTATGCACAATCCATCGTCCTGGAGATGATGATGATATAGTGGCCCCGTTTCACTGGATAGTAGATCCTAGGAATACACGAAGTGATTCACAGAGCTGCTTTACTACCAAGTATCAGGAATACTTTCCGTGGCCGTCGATCTTAAGATAGAAATAGTGCTTCTACTTGAAACATTCTTACTGCGCCTGTAATGATTGCCACTGAGGCGACAAAGCATGAAAAAGGCACCTGGCACGGCTCACTATCAACTGCGCTATTTCTTGTTAAGGCAGCATTTGTGTGAAGAGCGCATAGTACATATAAATTCACTCTGCTCCGAGGTTGACCTGCTTCGTCATTCCGCTGCTGTTCTTTACTTCTTGTCACTGTTTCTTTGAATGAGATCTGCTTCACCTTCCTGCATTCGGAAAATCTGCGGACACAATGTCTCTGACTACTTCCGCGACCATGATTCGGACACGTCTTGTCATTGCTTCCCTTACCGTCACCTGGTTAGCCCTTGCCAGTCTCAACTCGGCCACTGTACACTTTGCAATCCTCCTGCGAGACCGTGCTAAATCCGACCTCGTGACGCCGAGCGACTCTATTTTGGACATCACATTCCAAACCCTCATGGACGACGTCGTCGACGGCACAGTGATTGCGGCCCTGGTCTCAGCCCTGTTTTCCATCTTCGGGTTTGTCCTTGTGATCTACCCAAAGTGGCTACAAGAGAACTGCGCCGCTCGGTTTTACTACGGTTGCATTCAAATCGTCGTGAGCATGATCGTTCTCTCATTAGGGGGCTGGATTGCCAGCCGCGTCCACGGTTTTCAAACATCCTTCGAGGTTTTTGACAGGAGCCACATTCCATATTACAAGATTATGTATTATGGATCCGTTGGCCAGGCCGCTTTCGGATCTCTAGTGATCATTATGTCCCTCGTGCGTTTTGCCGTATGCGGCTTACGAGATCATTAGCAGAGAACACGGACCGAGCTACAAAACAGTCAAAGAGGCAGGCCCAACAGCCTACTATGGTAGGGATGTGACGGAGAGGCAGCGAGGTTTACAAATAAAAGCAATCGCAAAATACAAAATATCATGATGATTATCGAAGAATGAGGGAGGTGGAGTCCAAAACACTAGAAACACTAGAGAGGTGCGACGGGACGGTCATGAGAAGGAATGGATTATAGCAGTTGCTGAGATTAGATATTGAATTTTCTAATTGGAATCGAAGCATATTCATACCTTGGAGCAGTATTCTGAGTGGCTTCATGTGAATTACAGGTGATGGCTGACGATGTGCTCTGCATAAATATCCATCAACCTCGGTTGGCACGTAGGCATCAAAAGCCAACCATAGAAACGTGCTAACTGCCCAAAGGTGACGCGCGATGAGTTTTTGTATCTCCAGCTGCATCGACTCGAGTTTTGCCTTTACTTTAGAACGAAGCGAAGTCCCGATGGAATGCGGTATTCCTGACGTTAAAACGAGCCGGCAGACTGCGAACATATATTGACCAATACTGCCAAGAGAGTGGGAATTTACAGTACAAATTAACAGATATGGATTGGCGCAAGGTCGACTACCTTGTGCAACTGATAATGCCATTTATCCAGTTTACTACGGCCCTCCTGGCGTCGAGAGAAGCGACAGTCTACAAGGTCCGTTTTTGTTTAAGATACTAATGGAGCATCTCGTCGAGTCAACCCAAATATTGAGAGGAGAATAGGCTCCGTGGAAGCGCAAACTATCTGAGGCGCCGCTTATCATGAAGACGGAATTTGGAGAAGTCTACAAAAAGACATTTCACAACTTTGGGGTTATGCATGGCCCTGGAACTCTCGTTCCACCCCAATGTAAGGTGCCCGCATTCGACGAGGCGACATCATCGCAAGGTTTGGGCCAACCCGAGCGCTACATCGAGTATCTGAGGATCTTTCACCTACAGTACTGACCGAAAATGCCCACGACCTTGTCTTGCGTGAATGGACTGTCTTGTTCCTCGCAATTGTTAGGGCCTGACTGGCTTCTGCACCCACTAGCTGCTCTGGCGGGTAGCTCAAGGATTGGGCAAGATAAAGTTGATCGATATGTCCGCGAAGGTTTGAAAGACTGCTCAGTATTTTGCACGTTTGATTACTGACACACAACAGGGTTGTCAATATCTCACCTAGCGCTTACTGGAAAGACCATCAACGCGAATGGCCTGTTCTCAGTCGACTGGCGTGCGATATACTCTCCACTCCGGCTGCAAGAGCTGGTAGAGAACGGATTCTCAACTTTGCAGAAGATATCTGCCATACTCGTGGGGGATCTCGGGATGAGTCGACCATGCGAGACCTGCGTACTCGGAGGAATCTGAAACAGGGAAGCAATTGATCACCCGGCCAGAATATAACGAGGAAAGTAACGAAGAATGGGCGGGGTTCGAAGTACAGGCGAAAAGGCCTGAACTGATCAGCAATGACGAGTGGGATTCAGCTGAGATGGGTGTTGACGAGCGCTCTGGGGACGAGGAAAACAGCCAGGCAGAGACAGTGATACTGGAAATCCCGCCTACAGGGGACCTGGAGCAGGATGTAACGGATAAAGACGAGGGGGTATCATTCCTGCCTCGGCCTGACAGGCGGCTCATCAATAGCCTTCGAGGAAGATTCCCCGGTAGATGATAGTGATCTAGCAGGGTGTGTCATCATTCTTCAGCATTTGTTTGTTGAAATTCACCCTTCCTATCCTGTAAAAACGATACTCGCATTACAAATTCATTGTCGCTGATTAATAATAAGCCGCGCTCATGTAAAGGAGAAAACGTCATATCAACAGATCCCGTGGAAAGCGCGTATGAAAGACAGCCAATGTCACAATTATCACTTTTATCACTGTCATTCTTGTTACGACTTCTGAGAA
The DNA here is from genome assembly GCA_000576735.1 of Penicillium fuscoglaucum FM041. Taxonomy (NCBI): domain Eukaryota; kingdom Fungi; phylum Ascomycota; class Eurotiomycetes; order Eurotiales; family Aspergillaceae; genus Penicillium; species Penicillium fuscoglaucum. The sequence continues at coordinate 5,550 of HG814431.1, forward strand.
ATGTGGTGGCCATTAGCTTACGCAGCTCCCATCATGTGTTCATCAGTCAAAACTACGTCGTAGCAGTAGCCTAATGCCAAAATAAGCAAGTATTTCAACTATGAAAACAGAATACATGATACTATGCAGCTCCCAATTAGATCCTACTTTGCGTCCTGACGCCAGATAACGCGGCCATCTCAAACAGATCATTAGACGCATCCATATTGTATTGCCAGGTTGAAACATGGTAAAAATGACAAATCAGTTTGACGATGATCAAAGTTTCTAATCAATCCCTAAATGAATGATATAAGTATCATTATATGTCTTGCTGGTGCAGTCGAGTAGTAACACAGTCAACCGTTGAAAGTATAAAGCTTTTGACCATTAAAATAACCGTTGGGTTGAGCGAATACTAGGTCTCCATTCCAGGCAATTTAGCTGAGCATCGATGTTAGTAAAGATGGATTAAGAGAGCAAGATAACCTGTTTGAGACTGCCAAACCAATCAAGCTAATGGAACCACCGGCATAACATTTTAGTTTTTGCTTATACAATATAAAGATACTAGATGGGAGAATGGTAAGAGTTTCCAGAGCTTCCTAATCTATGTCTATCTCTGCCACTCCTACGTCATTCCTCCATTTAATGATGTGGCGGTTCTGTTAGTAGCAAGCTTCTTGCTTGAATATCCTGGTGAGATTACCTTTGCTGGCAAATTAGCATCGTGGTAAGATTCTACAGCAACCCGACTATGGCATTACTAAATGAGAATATTAGTGTACGTGACGCTCAGTGATCCTCTATGAGCTAGATGCAGGTAAGATTGTGCAATAAACATATAGTGCATTCTTAGCAGCCCAATGTTCAAACAATCTGTGACGAATCTAATATTTTATTTCGACATTAGCACATGTTTTGACTAGCACGGGAATATCAAATATAGCGTGACAGCCGCTGACAAATGTTTGTCCCAGGGACGTAACTCTGTACTATAAAAAGAGATAAGAATTCTTAGAATCCTTTAGTAACGAAAAGCCCCAGCCTTCGGAAAATATAGCATGCAAACCATGGACAAAAACTAGGTTGGGATAGATGTTGCAAGGTTCCCTGATAGATATTTAAAGAAGTCCAAACTTTTGCAAAATCCAGGCCCGTTTGGCACCTTTCATGGTTGCCCCATTCTTTTTGAGATATGCTTTGGTAACTGGGAGGCTTTTGCAATCAGGATTACCGGCGTGTTTTAGCCACGTCAATGGTGTTCCGTACATATCGTCGAGAGCATTGACTTGGGCGCCGTTTTCCACCAGAATCCTGGTTGCATTGTAAGAGCCGTACTCAGCAGCCCAGGAGAGAGGGGTACGTTTGTTTTGATCGCGATCGTCAATTGGCGCACCAATATCCAGAAGTCGTGAAAGAAGCTCAGTGCAGTCCCCCATAGCGGCGTAATGAATCAGAGACCTCTTGAAAGGGCCCCTTGGGTTGCTTATGCCCTCGGATTGGACCGATATATGAGTTGCTTTGAGGAAAGCCATAACGTTCTTGTCCAGCGCATTCATCTGGATACATTTGAGGCGCTTGAATTCTTCATCCGTGGTTGTGGTAGATTGAGGGGACATGTTTTAGACACTTCGAAAAAGCCAAAGTTCAGGGTCGCGAGGAAGAAACATTTGGAGCCCATTACCAAGCCGGGGGATCATAGGTTATGTAGTAATGGTAGGAGAGAATGTCCTATATCTCCCAGGGATCAAATTTGAATATGCTTTCTGCCATCCATGTGCATTCTGAGGGTTTTATTTCATTATAGTGATGCAGGTGATGCTACTAGGAAAGTACAGGAGTAAGGTGCAAGGGCATTGTGTTGTATCAATAAGTGTTTCATGGCCTCTGCAAACTGCGGCTGCCAGCCGCAACATACAGTATGAAGCGGGCTGTTGTGTTGAAGACAAGAGAAGGCTAACAAAATAGCCGAAACAACTCACCGCTACTCGCATCGGTCTTCAAAGGGATATCAGAAACATGAATTGGATCGTTGAACAGATAGCATTTGGGGAACCGGCTGACCTACTTCTGGAACAAGACCGCCGACCACACACACAAGTGGCCTGATACGCCTCGTAGTTGGATACATGTGTCCTCGGTTATGAATAGCATAGCTCTATCAGAATGGACAAAGACTAAGGTCGAAATGTATGGTTGTGCATTTCGCACGCCGCGTATCATAGATGCGGCACTTCATGTCGATCATAGCCTTCTACGCTGCAACAGTCCACCATGTATAAACAAACCTCATTTCTTCAACCGTAACCACATAGAAGTCTTTACAACCGTTGACCTGGGCGGCCCTATGTGATGTGAGCTGGTGAGGTGATGAAGGAATTACCTCATTACTCTGGAGCTCATCAGTTCTGGAAGGCTGCCCGCATGTTCTAGCCATAATATGCCGAGCAATTATGGTGAAGCTGACGTTGCCTTAGTTGGCCTAAACTAATACAATGCCCTCCTGACTGCATAGTGTAGCCTCAATAATCAACCGTACTAGAGTTATGATCTCCGATGCACCTCAACTTTGGTAAGACGACTGACATTTTTTAATCCAATAGTTGCCACCTACAGGCAACCTGAAGCCTCCCAGAAATCTCAAGGTAGTTCTATAAAAGGCTCCGTTATCCTTCCTCGTTTTGCTTGACTACACACAGCACCAAATCAATCGGGTAAGGGATACGGGACACGAGACGTGGCACACAAGATATTTTCGAATTCGTCTAACAGCGAGGAAAATGCGTTTCTCCATCATTATGATCCTCGCTAGTGCCTATGCAAGCGTTTCTCTCGGTGGCACTCTTGAGATCATTGATATTGATGGCCAATGCGCGATATGGTCATACGACAACCATGGCTGCACAGGATCTTCAGCATACTTTGGCCGACTTGAGGGAGATACGTGTTCAAGTAAGTAGATTCCTGGCAAGAGAGTCAACGACAACATAATGACACACTGGCAGCGGTGGAAGAAGTAAACGGCACCAATCGCTACCACGTTCGCGGGGTGGAGGCTTGTGGGACGGAAGATAACACGTCAGCTGCATGGATTGAGGTGAAAGAATCTGGTCTGGTCAGTTTTTTCAATTACGAAGGATCTACTTCGACCTGTACATTCGGCAATGGACTCAAGCATGGCAGTCGGTGTGAGGCTTCAGACTCGAAATCTTCTACCAAGTCGTTGTCCGCTTTGACGACACCGAATTCTTCTTCGACAGTTTCAGGGTCATCTTCGACTACACTTCAGACTTCACCTTCTCCAAGTTGTTCCGAATTTTGAAACGTGGAGTACAGTTGGAAAGTGGCCTCGTTCTCAGGATTGACCGAGCATACTCTTCACGACTTTGCAGGTACATGGTATTCCTGGCTTTCTATTCGTTATATTAGTTTCTTTCCAAGTTTCTCATGTATTGAGTACAAATAGAGATAGGCTGTAGCAACGCCATGGAGCAAACGTAAACAATTGTTCTGGTAGATTTATGCCAATTCGCATGGTAGGGTTCGATTTTATACTTCGTTACGTCATTTCACTTGGAGATTTGTAATAGCCAGCAAAAATACACTTTACTTTTTTATTTGTACACTTTGCTTGAAGACCTCATCGATAGGATAGTATTGGAAACCTTGTCCCAATCAACAGCAGTTGGCCACCAATGTGGTTTGCTTTGTGATCCCAATTTCACAGTCGCCGGAAAGTGGATGTAGAGCACCTGTCCACAAGAGATAGAGTGTGCAACGGCGAGACCCACATCTGTCACTAGATACATAGTTATTTGCCGTTTACATATCCCGTGAGCCATTGAATTCCCCCGGCGATTGATTGTATTACATAGCTAATCCTCAGCATCCAATATTCGGAGTCAACACCATTTGAAACCATCGATACGTAAAGTTTAGAAACCGTAGGTCATATTGAGAAACTAGAATTAACTACGCGGGTTTCATTTGCGCCCTGTAAAACTACACTTCTGTTACTACGAAGAAACTATTCACGCTCCTATTGATGGGTCAATCAGTGCTAGGAACCCAGCTCTTGACCCTGGGAGCTCTCTTACTCCTAGGGGCTTTAAAACGTTTTGGGATCAAAGAAGCCGCTTCTAGGAGCCACCCAGCCCCCAGGAAAGCCGACATAGATTCTGGGATCTAATATAGTCACTGTAAGGGTCTCACGTATCCGTAGATGAGGACAGAATGTAAGATCAGTGATCAGTATCAAGGACAACTATAGTTGGCTCTATATACAAGATGTAGCGCGAGGGGGCAAGAAAGAGAGGCTTCCTCGCGTCCAGGGGAAACCAGATGAACATAGTTGGTCACGCAGATCATACCTACATGTATCCTGTATGCTTCGTGTATAACCCTGGCGGAAGTCACGGGTGATCCCAGGGGCTACTTCTAGACCTGCGCTTTTATGAATCCACCGGCTATCAAGGAGCTACGTCGGGCTTCCTGGGGGCTACGTGGCTCCCAGAAGCTGCTTTTTGCCCCCAGAAACCGCACTATAATACCTGGAAGCTAGATAACTCCCGGGGCCAAGACGTGCATTCCCAGGGCTGATAGAGCTGTCTGTGAGAGATATATATGAAGCCTGCAGGACGAATGGAGATATGATCCGCGCGGGAACCACAAGGTGTATGTGGGTTGACCTGAACGCGGGGAAGCCTGTTCCTTTTGCTTCCTCACACTACATCTTGTATCTAGACTCAACTATAGTTGTTCTTAATATTGATTGTTGACCTCAAGACATTATCCATATGTACAGATACGTGAAACCCTCACGCTGTTAACTGCAAGGTCACTGATTTTATGAGAGTGGGAGTAGAGAGTGTACAAGTTTGTTTCTAGGATTGGCTTTCGATGCCTTCGTGACTACCAAGGTTGATGAATATTTACACAGCAGGTCGTCAACCATTGCATGTCTTTTATATAAAGCCACTCAGAATACCACCCCAGGATCGGCCAAGATCGGCCGGCTAGTCAGATCAAGAGATGAACATGCTTTCAATATAACCGTGAAATTCAATTTGGTGAAGTAGCTTAATAACTCTGTAGTAAAACTCAACACTGTACTTTCAGCTGATTACTTTTGTCTCTTCAGAATGGGACGACCGTCGTGTTTAAGAAAGTTTATCCCAATCAGTCAGATGACGACTATGGCGCGGTCCAGAGTATCCAGGTTGGGGAAAGCCCCTGCCTGTAATCAAGAGTTTAGCAAATAAAGCTAACCCGCATGTGCTATAATATACTCACTCCGACAAGAACCACATGGGCAATATTGATTCGCGCGTTGCCAGTAGTAATCAAGTTTGGAACTGTGATAGTGACGTTCTGATAGGGAGGCTCACTAGCATTGTAGTACTGAGGATCAAACTCCCCATGGTAAGGAATAGTACCCATAACCCCGCCTGCAGGTCGACAAGCAGTGGATGCGCGGAGGATATCCCGATCACAGCAGGAATATCGGTAGGGCCTGTTAAGGAGTTCTAGTGCATTGTTAGAATAACTCTACTTTGCTTCTTGATTCTGTATAAGAGGGAACATACAGGGCGTTCAAGCTGGGATGACCACGTTGCTACCTTTGGTGAGGCTCTGACCGGCGGTAGGAATACCCATAATAGAATTCTGTGCGAGAGAGACACTAGCGAACTTCACCATGCTCCACTCCCTCGCCAACTTTCTCATTAGGTTTTTCTGGTCGAGAGCCATACATTTCTCGCAATAGAACTTCAAATATGAGTCTTTATCATCACCATTGACTCCGATGAAGTGAGGTGGTGAGGTGGTGAAGAGAGGCCATTTTTCTGCAGCAGTAGTCATCACTTATGTAAGAGGTAGACTACGATAACTAAAGCGGCTGAGGGACTAGATCTTACAGAGAACAAAGCGGCAAGTTGTGAGCACTCTTTCTCGTAGATCTCGGCAGCAACCGCGGTCTGACCGCTGCGGTGGAACAGCAAAAACGAGGTTGAGGGTAGGCATTCTTTTGACTGCGGTTGGTTATGCCGCTCCCAGAAAACCGCATGTGTTTATCTGCGGGTTACACGCGGTCTGACAAATAGGTAACGCAATTAGCGGCCCGGGACCTGGATATTTTATGCGCTTTTGGGCTGTAGGTCAGTTAATTTTGGCCCAAGTATGTTCTACTTTTCTCCAAATATCCTACAATGGTATAACAAAAGTAACGCAGCGTAATTCGCATTCCATTGGCTCGCATAAAGTAACTTAGCCCAAGCACGTCCTTCAATGGCCATATATCTCCGCGAAACTGTGTGCTAATTCGAACCTCATCGTTCTCGTTGGGCTGTAAGTTATCCAGCGACGGAGCTGTGTGACAAGTCAGCGCCTCTGCCGCCACCCTCAGATAAATGATGTCCCAAGTCGTGTCAACTGACCTTTGCTATTTGCACACCTAGCCAGAGGCATCTGTTTTTCCTTACTACCTCCTCCTGATCCAGTTCATCGAGTGATATGCCGTACCCTGATGCATCCTTGAAGAAGGATTCTGGGTAGTAGAATTCGCTCCACACTTGACCGCGTATCAAAAAGTCTTCTGGTAGCTGTGCAGCTGTTCCGTAATCGCCAACTGGGAAGTTCTGGTCTTCGATTTTCGAGAAAGCAGTATCGTGTGAGAACAGACTATTGAGGAACCCAATGACTGCTTGCCAGGGAACCGCGACCTCCAGCATTTCCATAACGGAGCGATGAAAGGAAACGCGCCAGAGGAATGCTAGTGATATATGAATCCCTGGGACTACATTGGGGAATTTACTGTGCCGAAGGAGGACCGAAAGAGTTCGAAAAGCGAGAAAGATCGCCTGGAAGGCTCGAGTTAGTTTGAGCTGCAGACTTCAGTCGGTAGGACTATTCTTACATCTGCTTTCTTTTGTACCGAAATCGACTCACTTGCAGCACCACTGCTCTGCTTAGAAAAATGATCGGCCATGTGTTGATATTCAGGTGTACCGTAACCGAGTATAGAGGCGATGTTGCAGGACATGATGTACACCTCATGTTGATTTAGGCTTCTAGGTCGTTGAACGTGCCTTGGTAGGAGCGACAAGAAGATATTTGCGGATGCCTCAAACCGATCTCCCGAGTCATTCACAAGCAGGGCACTGTGCGCAATCACAAAGTGGGCGGCCATATCATGTTGAAAGGTAAGATTCTTCCAGTGGTCGAAGAAAATGTCGATAGTCGCCTGGCCGTGGCCAGGTGGATATGGCTGCACGCTGACGAATGCTTTGGTAAAATAGAAGAGTTTTTGAAGGACATCGGAGTGCGACAAAACTGCAAGAGAATGTTGGATTCTACCAATGTTGGGATTTCGACCCGCAGCCTTTTGGTACCAATACCGCGATATACGTGCCCAATGTTTCCGATCATGCCGTTCTATAGCCATACGGTATCGTGTCACATCACCCAATTGTTCATACAATACCACCCCAAGGGCTGGATCAAACGCTAAGAATCGGTTCAGCGTGGATGAGACATAATCGATGAAATCGATTATGTGGACCAAGGTTTCTGAAAGGTTTCGGTGTAGAAGCTTCAAGGGTGAGTATATTCCATAACGCCACATTCGATCAAACATGGCATAGTTAAAAGGAACATTTCTGATAGCAGCGCTAGCAGATGGCATTTGAGACCTGGAGAAGAATCTTTCATGCTCTTGAAGCAAATGCTTGTGTGTGGCGACAATGGCTTGCCATCGGTGGCAGGGTAAGTAGATTGTGGATTGCGGTTGTTTCTTGTCAAACCAAATACACTTATTTTCCCACCATATAACCTTTTTGTATTGTTCTCTGAGAGTAGCTATATTAGCCTTTGTTGGATCGATACTTCCAGTAGCCGCCTGATTTTGACATGTCGATGGTAGCAATCGGGAACCCATTTGACAGAAACGTAGGGTTTTCGTTCGTCTCTGTGAATCAAACCCCCGATGATCCTAACCTTTGAGGTTCGGAGAAAGATTGGAAGTGAGTATTCGTTCTGAAAGCATGTTAGCTAGCGCCTGCTACTCGAGTTCTTCAGCAAGACGAGAAACTGTACCAAGAGTCTAAACGGGCCTATAACAGCGGATGTAAATGCGGATGACAGAATGGAAATAGGAAGAGATGGGGGCTCGATCAAATAGAGGAAGAAAATGAAAGTCAGTCCAGTCAAACACCGGGTGAAGCCCGGGTGATATCTGTCTGCTGTGCCACGATTCTCGATCCTATCAGGGTACTGCCGCTGAGGCTCTAGATCCCAGGACCTTGAATACAGGCTATGCCAAGTGATACACAGTGCCAGATACATAGTGGGCATTTAGTAGAATGGTAATTTACCGTTGCTTGGGGCCAGCCCTAAGAACATAGCCCCGGTTGAATTGAGCAGAAAGGCCTGGATCTGTGTGGATATAGACACCGCTCTTCCACAATTTTAGTAGTGGCGTATTGTTTCAGTGTCTAAGGGGATGTCTTCCGATTTATTCCATTGGGCATAATTGACACAAGGCCATCACTCGCGGACGCGGATGTGATACAATGAGCACCTTGGTGATTTGTGACGTTTTTCTTAAGCTGAATACCGAAGGTTTGCATTGGTCGGTCCACATGGCACCGAAATCAAGATCAAAAACATGATTTCCTAAGCGTATGACTTTGATCTACACCGATGTGGTTGTTCCAACTGATGTCAAGCTCCTGGTCTGAATCTTCGCATTGCCTGCATCTTCGGCGGACAGAAAGCGTGCCATTTTAGTGGATACAACGTGCCCAAGCAGTAGGTTTACAACCTTGATCGTCGGAGTCCTGAATACACAAGGAGCACTGGGCATAGGAGCGCGGTTCTTTCACCTTCCAGAATCTGCCTCACGTCTTCAGGTCATGAGAATTGGCTGGCAATTAGGCCGCACATTCACCTGCGATGGGTGAAGCACGGCTTGGCCATCATTGGCCATTGGCCCTGGATACTCAAGAGGCCGGTGGATTCCAGTCTGAGTCTCTACTCTACCAATCAGTGGCTTGCACTTCCCCTGCATGCCCCACACATCAATCTTACAGAAAATACAATCGCAATGCCATTACGTTTCATCCGCGGGACATCAGGGGGTACCGGTACCTGAGGAAGGGGCGGTGCAGTTGCAGGCAGAAGCCCTCGCCCGTTGGGGCATTCTTTATAGGGTATGGTTCAGATTCTATACCGCAGAGTGCTAATAAGAAACCGGATACAAGGTGGAACTTTCAAATATGTATTCAGTACGGCGATGTGTCCAACTGTGAGCTGTCTTTTTCACAGGAGTACATATATCTGAAGATACCGAAGTCTTAATAATAGCCCCATTGTGAATATAATAAGTCGGGCCACGGATCCTCAGAAAATCCTTGCCACACAATGAATGCCTCAGCAGGCAGCATAATCTCCATCTTGACTCGCCTCGCACGAACAGTACCTCGTTCGATCGCAAATTGAAAGATCTCCATGTTCCTCTTTCTTGTGCGAATTCGGGGCTCAACAAGTTCCTGGATTCCGAATTTCAAATAGTTTTTGCTTCTCCCATACGTAACGGGCCCTGACACTACATTTGGTCGCGACCGGAGAGATCTTTCCACCTCTGTGATCATTTCCTCGGGCGGCGAGCCGGTCTGAAGTTTGATGTATCCCATAACCTCCATGGCCGAGTATCGGGTGGTGTCATTGTACGACATGCCCCAGGTGGATGTCATGTTTGCGGAGAGATAGAGACTAACCAAATGAAGCCTAGTTTTAATCTGGCAGCAGGTGTAGGTCTTTTTCGCACTGTAAAGAAGGGAAATGGATTTTACCTATACCACCTTTCGATGATGGGGATATATGATCTTTTATTCCACATATATAATCCATTACTGCCCTAACCCGAGAAAATTCTTTTTTTGTCTTTCTTTTTTTTTTATCCAAAAAAAAATACGAATTAGTCCAATCTTATCCGCGCGGACAATATTAGACTAATTTGGAATGGCGTCCGCTTTGACCTGCTCTGACCTTGAAGAGAGTCAAATGTGTTCGGTCAATAATTGAGAGACCAGCCTCCTGTATCGGCGTTAACATAACAAATAGGCAATAATTCCCGTGCCTGGGATCTTGGGCGGTCTCCGTAGCTCATCATTAACTGTCAGCTGCCTGTTTCGATCATTTTTCTACTAGGAATGTATTCAAAACAAGAAATTTCTTATTATCTGCGGTAAATCCAGTTGTACCAAAAACGGGGGGGGGGGGCGGCCTTCGGGATGATGTGACAGAGGACGTCAGCACCGACCGGATTGAGAGCCACCCATCTGAGTGCCCTTAATCTAGTTAGTCTCCGATTGACAACCGCCCTTACTAGATTAGGAGCACCCAGCTGAGTGTAGTCGGCATATTTGAGCCTCATGCTAGTCTTAAGCAAAAGTAGGAGACCCTGGACTAGGCACCGTATTTATAATCTTACTTCATCGGATCCAACGATATCCCTGGGCCGCTGCGTCTGATCTTTCGGGACTTCGATGCCGATTTTCCACCACATTTCCACCGCAGAAAGCAATACGCCGGGATCACTAATCTAACGATAATACTAGTGTCCCTTTTTGAGCCTCCTCGTTAAAGTGAGAAATTGTATTACAGGGTACTATGCAAGAGTCCTGGTTTGACTCATTTCAGGAATGCCTCTCGCGATGACATAGCTAGCCGCACGCTGAGGCAGACTCCGATAGGTACAAGAATCATCAATTACTCAATGATATAAATTTACCTTATACTCCAAAGGTTGTGTTCACCATTCTCCCGAGATAAACGTCCGAAATCATGTAAAAGCAAACAAGACTACATTAGCGACCAGTTTCGCCTTCCATGGTGGACAACACAGGAGCTTTCTCAAACCCTAATCACATGCGGTGCTAAGCCGTATATGGTACTCCGTATCTCAGAAGCCGTCACACGGCGAAACGGTATAATATCGCATTTACTATTTGTTTTTCGGTGGCCCACTCGCTGGTGCAATACGTTAGTCACTTCTTTATCTACTGTTCACCTTCCCAGTCGCATCATCTCAAATTTGTCCAAGGTACCAGCGCCTACCACAAACCCAATCCTCACTTTGTTCACAACGATTAGAGTTCATTTTCCGCTCAGCCTGACTTACCTATTTTATAGTTGGCGTACCATGTCTCTCCTCCGTCTGCCCTCGGAATTAATCCAAATGATAGGCTCATTCCTAGATGCAGAAAGAGACGTATACACATTATGTCAAACTAGCAAACGACTCTACATAAAACTTATTCGACATCTCTATCGCCTGAACTCTCAAAATTCAAGCTCAGCACTGGTATGGGCTGCCATACGCGGAAATGAGGTTACAGCTCGAATGTCAATACAAGAAAAGGCGGAAATCAGATTCACGGATCATAGTGGCCCGGGGCCAATATTCTGGGCCACAGAGAATGGCTATGAGGTGGTAGTGAGATTACTCCTTGAGGATGGACAGGTAGACGTGGAGTCAACGGACGTTAATTGTTGGACACCATTATTCCGGGCGTCTCTAAATGGTCATGCTAGTGTGGTAAAGTTACTAGTCGAGACTAAAGGGGTGGACGTGGATGTGAAGGATGACCGTGGTCGAACACCATTATTCTGGGCATCAGGGGAAGGCCATGTGGAAGTTGTGCAGCTATTTCTTGAGAATAGGAAGGTGGATGTGAACTCAAAGGACTCCACGGGACAGACGCCATTATCCTGGGCCGCGCGACGCGGTCATGAGGCAGTGATGCAGTTGTTACTCAAAACCGGGAAGGTGGACGTGAACTCAAAGGACTCTGTGGGTCGGACGCCGCTGTCCTGGGCTGCAGAAAATGGCCGTGAGGCAGTCGTGGTATTACTCCTTGAGAATGGAAAGGTGGATGTGAACTCAAAGGATTCCACGGGACGGACGCCATTATCCTGGGCCGCGCGACGCGGTCATGAGGCAGTGGTGCAGTTGTTACTCAAAACTGAGAAGGTGGACGTGAACTCAAGGGACGTTGAGGGCAGAACGCCATTATTCTGGGCGTCTCTGTATGGCTGTGATGGAGAGGTGAAATTATTACTCGGGGCTGAAGGGGTGGATGTGGATTTGAAGGATTCGCTAGGTCGAACTCCGCTATTTTGGGCCGCAGAAAATGGGTATGAGAAGCTGGTCCAACTATTTCTTAGGACTAGGAAGGTGGATGTCAACTCAAAAGACTGTGAGGGCTGGACGCCTCTATCTGCGGCCACAGAATTTGGTTATACGAAGGTGGTGCAGCTTCTACTTGAGGTCGACCAGATGGGTCGGGACCTATAGCGACCTACGCAGCCAGTACATATTGTAGTGGGGGACCTTGTCTTCCACTACGCATTGACCTTGCTGTTACGGACCTACCCGTCACCAATCAGTGGTGACCCACAAGGGTACACAGATGGGCCACCAAGAGCCAACCAGCAAATCTGCCAAGCAAATCACGTGCAACATCCTATACTTGGGTATCCCCAGGTATTTGGAACAAAGAGCTACGATCACGATCAGTGAGCAAAGGAGCGATCCGACCTGATCAGACCCACCACCAGGCATTATCCGTTACGTATGTACTTCAAGGTACCGGATAATACCTACACCAGCGAACGACCCAGTTGGGTACTGCGAAGCCACGTGATCGTGACTCCGAGATATACTCCCAGGGAGTATATTCAGGAGTCACCAGCGACTCCAACGGTGACTCCAGGGGAGTCACCCAGGGAGTAGGATACGAAGGATATATAAGGACACTCCCTCATGTACTTAGTTTAGTTCTTCGTCTTCAATCTCACATTGTTACTTGTGTTTACCTTTGGAACTACTGTGACTCACTTTACTTGATTATAACCTGACAAACCTCACGAGCAGACCAATACCTCGGTATAGATCTACTCGGCGCTCTACACTGGCATCAGTTCCTCGATCCCTCAACAGGACTTAGGCTACAGTAAGGCCCTGCGCGGCAATAGCTCAGTTGCGACCGATCGTTGACGTTGGACAACTCGCGGAGTATTAAGGCAAGTATACCCGGAACCCTCTAACATAACTGTGACCAGTTAGGTGTGCGTAACACTTGCCCCTGTCCTGTCATTTACTAAGTGATTTATTATGTAATCTTGGGGAGCTGGAGGATACAAGTAGCAGGAAGAGACAGATTGAATAAACACACCCCTACACCTCTCTGAATTGACTCCTCAGGCTCCCTGCCTGGTTTCCTTTGTATGCAAAGTCGGGTATGAAACTAAACTGCGAGTGCTGAATCGACCCGTATGCCTTAGAGTATACAGCCTTGAGCGTTCTCCTCTTCAACATATAAGTTGCAGATAGGACCAACATATTACCAAATTGTCTGTGAAGAAGATATGTCAGTAAGTAGTCCGTGAGTCTTTGAAATGGGGTCGGAGAATTCCTTACGCATGGGCAGTACCGAAGATGTTGGTCACGACCAATCGATTTCCGCTTATACCATCAAAAGCCTCCGTGCTCTTAATAGCCAATTTAATACAGATTTTGCAGGCAAATATCAGTTCCTTTGGCAGCTCGTGTAAACGGATCTCAGGAGGCTGCCAGTCGGCGGGTCCCGTGGCCGGCATAGATCCTACGTCATTAGACGTACACGCAGTGTGCGGAACCCGAGAAGCACCGTATAGCATAGATGGGGACAGTTGGTGCGACGTAGGAGAATCCACTGAAGGTTGGCCGACTGAACCGACGTGGGCACTCGGGTGCCCGTAGTGTAGTGCATGGCAGAGAAGAGGCCGGTGGACAATGTACTGGGCAC
>HG814432.1:0-19044 GCA_000576735.1 Penicillium fuscoglaucum FM041
AGTCTTATAGACTATTTATTTATTTATATAGTCCGATTTCGGTCGTAAGTAGAGTTTTTACTATTATATACTAGTAAGGTAAAAAATACTAAAGAATAAGAATAACTATTAGTAATATTCTTATAAAGTTACGCTAATAGAACTTAATAATTGTTAATAAAATTCGAATCAGTTAATCCGATCTCGATAATATAGGGCTGCTACGGGATAGGCCGATATAGGTCCTATAAATATAGTAAAAAATCTAATTAGTTTAGAAAAGTTGTTAATCTAGGTACTCGGAGTCCTCGAGTAAGGGCCTTATAACCTATTAGTGAATAAGAAGGTAATATAGGAATGATAAATATGTATTGATGGACTCTGGAGAGGAGAGAAAGAGAGAGAGAGAAGCTCTTACCTGACTGTCTCGAAGTCCTAGGGAAACGGAGTTACGTGCCATATATATGACATACATATGATCGGTCACGTGATCCTCTAACAGACACCTAGGAGGAAATGCCGAGGCATTACGTGATTACGCCATCTCGTAGGGCTACGTCGCCATTACTCGTACATCCAGTCCGGGCGCAATTTTCGGATGAAATGCGATCGCGGTGGTAAATACGACACCAGATAGTTTAAAGATAAGCCGGAAGACTACGAACTACTTAAAAAGAAGGGACTAATGGTCGATAATTACCCTTTTTAGATATATTATATGCGCTCGGCCAAGGTAAATTCGGATAAATGGCATGGTAAATGGCACATGCAACGGTCCCATCTTGTTTATAACCATACAATCGATCACGCTGAGCTAATTAACCATCCGAGGGCCCAGACGAAACGATTAAAAAATTAAGCACAAAGCAAAGGTTAAAGCTTATCTTAACGTCGGTACCCCCACCCGGAACACTCTTCATCTCATCCGAAATAGGTATCCCGACCTTCTTATCTCGGGGCCTATACAACCTAAACAAACAATTTAAACGTGAAATTGTAGGGGATATGATGCTAGCACAATACCTTGAGAACCAATTAAAAGCCGGCATTGGTTTTATGATAGCAAATAGGACGAAAGCGGTAATTTGACTTAACTGATCTTTGCCCATCCGATATCGATTGAGTACGCCTACAAGTACAATCGGGTTTTCTTATGGATTATACCTATAAGACTAATCGCTTTCGGATGCCTCTCTTCATCTGATTGGTCTATCTCCTTCTAATACTACATTTAGTATTGCTTTTTGTCTGATGTCAGAGGAAAACGAGGTATCCTATACGTGGGTCCTACAAATAATATTTGGCTAGATCGGTCCGATATCAGTTGCATTTTATTGCCCTTCAGTGGCGGCCAAACTGCTTAAGGCGATGCCTAAAGTAACTGTTGGTATCACTAGCTAGGTACTGTGTACACAGTTAAGTAGACAGTGGTTATGCTTCCAAAGCAAAGGTCAATTGATTTATGTAAGATAGATGTGTTATATGTATGTTTCCAAGTCAGGTCAGGTTCCAAGATAACTACCCCTTAATCCCATGCACGGACACTCAGCGGTCACAACACCGGAGCCGCAGCTCCGCGCAAGAACGCATACACCAAGAACGGGATATTATATCCCGACAGCTACTTTTGATGAATTTTGAACTATAGTAGCTTAGAATTTGTTTCTTTTGAATCATAAGTAATAAAAAGCACATGTCTAAATAATGAAATTCATGACGTCAATTCAGCACATTTATTGGAAGTTAACACAAGAGAAGCCTCGAGTCAATCCATATCTAAGCATCGTATCTTGTTGCCGAAGAATCTCCACCCAGTGAATCAGGTCCACCCTGTTAAGATAG
This sequence comes from Penicillium fuscoglaucum FM041, assembly GCA_000576735.1. NCBI lineage: Eukaryota > Fungi > Ascomycota > Eurotiomycetes > Eurotiales > Aspergillaceae > Penicillium > Penicillium fuscoglaucum. Next base: position 1,822 of record HG814432.1, read on the forward strand.
GTAGTTGTAATGTTCTTGTTAAGGTTACTATCAAAAGTGGGAATCCCATCTATTTAAATGTCCATCGCTAGTCCCGCCATAAGCTTTGACCACCGCGATACTCAACAGGAACAGTCAATATGAAGCTAAATGACCTAACTGTCACTCTAAAAGACGTCCGCCATATCCTAGAGCGGATTCCAACCTTGTGTCAGAGGCGCTTCTGCATGATCAGGGATTTATTTCACAAGAGATCAACACCTCCATTCCACTACGTCTTGGAGGATCCATCGAACCAGCGATTCTTTGCCGTTCGAAACTCAAGCGATGTTTACACATTCACCGCTGATGAACCATTTGAGGTCTCTAGTCAGGCCTTCGTTATAATAGCAACTCCTGCTAATTCACGATTGACCTCTGATGAACCCATTCCGATAGCTGGCGAACAGCAGCTAGTCGCTTATTTCAGCTCTAATGCAAAGAGCAACATTAAGGCTAAGCCATCTAGTGGAGATGAGCATGTTTCAAAAGCCTCGATCGATATCAAATCTGCTTTCCCTACGACTCTTTGGGAATGGCATGTCACGCTTGCACATCTCAATTACCGAGATGTACTCTACCTTGCCAACCGTCCAGGCAGTGGAGTGAAAATCACAGGCGACAAGGCCCAACCGCCTTGCCAGGTATGCCTCCAAGCGAACATAACCCGACGATACAGTCGTCGGCAGGCCTCGAGAGCCACACGGCCATTGATGCGCATCCACGTTGACATCGTGGGTGGCGGGGACGTTTTCTCTGATGATGATGACGCTTCTCAAGCGGCAAATCTGCAGTCCCGGCATGGCTATAAATATTTTCTCCTGATCACGGACGATGCGACGCGATTCCGATGGATTTACAGTCTGATCTCTCGAGACCGACGCGAAATTGCTGCACGTCTGCGGTATTGGCGTCAGCACATCAACAATCTCGGATTCAAAACACCTGCTTTTCTGCGATCTGACAACGAATTCGGATCCGGAGAATTACAATCAATGATGACAGAGTGGGGATGCCAGTGGGAGCCATCGAACCCTTATTCTGCGTGGCAGAATGGTACCGCAGAACGGGCCAATCGAGTGGTATTAGAGAAGGCGCGCGCGATGTGGATAGCATCAGGTCTCCCAATGACCTTCTGGTTTCACGCGCTAGTCGCTGCAGTTTTCCTTGCCAATATATCCCCGACGAGCACTCCTCTCTAAAATAACCCCACACCTGGTGGAACGACGATCGATGAGAGCATCCAGCCACAGGACACCAGGATCCCGATCGAAGCGATCTCTAAAATCCCTGCTGATTTGAGTTACCTGCTTCCTTTCGGTTCGAGCATTTTTTACCACCTCCATGGCACGAGCGAACCGACCGGAAAGCTAGAACCTCGAGGGAAAATAGGACGCGTTGTCGGATACAATGGTGCCTCGATCTACACCGTGTGGGATCCAGAGACTGGCCGCCTCTTCAACACTGGAGACATTCGGCCGACAGGCGCAGCCAGACAAACCCCGTTCCAAGGGGGGGAGCAAGTGACTAAACAAACGCCTGATTCAACGAGCTCCGAGGAGCTTACGGACCCAATCACCGATGATAATTGGGTACGACCTGCGAAAGAAGTCAAAGTCTTCGCAGCCATGACCAAAACATCTCAGTCGGCAGCGGATGTGCCAAGAAGCTTCAAGGAAGCTATGGAAAGCGTCGATCGGGTCCTTTGGGACGCAGCATGTCGCAAGGAAGTTGACGACCTGCACAAACGGAACACGTGGGAATTGAATCGCACTGGGGACGTCCCAATTGGGCTACGTCCTATCCCTGGCAAGTGGGGATTCGCGAAGAAGCAGGCAGTCGACGGCACCACGCGATATAAAGCGCGGTGGGTGATCCGTGGAAATATTTCCAACGGACATCAATCCCTATGGGGCGAAACAGCAGCACCTTTTGTCATGGCATCAACAAAATTGGTGTTATTCGCTGCCGCCGCACATTATGGATGGCATATAGCTCAAGCTGATGCTATCACAGCTTTCCTGAATGGGAAGCTACCAAATTCAGTTTACATGCGCCAACCGTATGGATTCGAGCAGGGCGAGAGAGGCACTCTTGTCTGCAAGCTCAAACAGGCCCTCTATGGCCTTATACCCGCAGCCCGGATTTGGTACGACACCCTCCGGGAGAAACTGGAAGCAATTGGCTTCCGAATCAGCCCTTACGATGCAGGGCTATTTCTTCACAAGACGAAACCGAATCTATATGTCACTGCACATGTCGACGATTTCGGAATCATCGGTGCCAACCGCACCGAGATACAATGGATCCTCTCCGAAATGGGAAAACAGTTCCCTATTAAGGACCTTGGCCAAATGGAGCACTACCTTGGGCTTCGCGTTGAACAGACAGAAGCAGGCATTAAGCTATCGCAGCCTGACTTCATTGACAAGCTTTTGGACGATGCAGGAATGCCGGATTGCTATCCTGTTGCCACTCCGATTGAACCGGGTCTGGTCATTGACGATTTGCATGACCTGAGTATTGACAAGAGACAATATCAGAGCGTAACGGGGTCATTGCAGTGGCTTGCATCCCATACGCGACCTGAAATCGCAAGAGTTCCAACATTGTTGGCCCACTTCAACACTGTACCAACACAGAAGACTCTATCCACACAACGGAGGGTTCTTCGATATCTGAAAGGCTCCAAACAACTTGGGATAGTCTTCAGACCAGGCAGCGGAATGTTGCCTCCACCAGTACTGTACACCGATGCAGACTGGGGCGGTCCCCTTACACCGGGACGCCGTTCTTGTAGTGGGTACGTTATGCTTCTAGCTGGCGGCCCGGTATCTTGGCGATCACACCTCCAGGCTTCTGTGGCTTTGAGCTCTAACAAAGCCGAATATATGGCGGTCTCCGACGCTGCGAGAGAGGTCGAGTGGCTCACTAGGTTGGTGGCCGACATGGGTTTATATGCGGCAGACGCCGAGCCCATTACATTTTACATGGACAACAAGGGTGCCCATGATCTTGTTCGAACGTCATTCGTTTCTAGGCGTTCCAAGCACGTTGATATTCGATATCATTACGTCCGCGACATTGCTGCCAGGGGTATCATCAACCCGACTCCAATCGGCACGAGGGATATGGCAGCTGACGGTTTCACGAAGCCACTGGCTGAGGAATCGTTCAAGAGATTCGGGGGCCAGATTGGGGTCTTCTGAATGGACATATCGAATTGGCTGTGTTCTGGTTTGGGATGTTTTGCTTCTGTCCTTTTGCTTCCTGTGTCGGTTCGAGGGGTGTTAGGATTCTCCCTCTCCCCTTTTGGGTTTAGCGCCCGACGTAGTCAGCTGTATATAAGGAGTTAGTCGTCCAATAGGAACGCGGTGTGCTTCCCGACTCCCACATTTCCATGGGTACAAACGGGTAATTTGGGTACGCAAGAAGATTTTGTTGAGATACCCTGGTTGCATGGATAATAATGAGGTTGGGATCACATGCATACTCATATACTTGACTTCTCAGTCTACTTGTATCTTACACAATACATGCAACATAACACACAATCAACTCCCCTCAATAATATGAGCATTGAAGCATCACTTAATAAACCAACAGATTTTCCAAAAACCCGCCCCGAACCCGCGTTTGGCGAGGCCTAGTTTCCCCCTCCTCTCATCACTTCGTTCGTTTCAGGGCAGGCCCACGGTTGTAAACCCTTTCACTACGTTCCTCCGTTTCAGGGCATTCTCTTATAGCCTTATTTTCAAAATCACATTCTCAAGTACTCAGTTGGCTATGCCCGTACTAGTTCGTACTGTAACGACCACGTTCCGACACACTTTTATGAGAGGTACCTGATATTGATGTCGTAAGATACTCTGGGTGAATACCCAGAAATCCGCATGCAAATTCACCATATTTCTGACATATTGTGTTGGTGACTGAGGAGCTTGATATTGTGGCTGATTGGTCTGCTAGGGGTTGGATAGCGCTGATTTGAAGGATATACAGTCGAACCCTCTTTTTCTATTCTGCACAAATTGAACGGCTATCCCAGTCTCATCGTCGGTCATTCCTTGAATAGCATGCCTATCCTGACACAGAAACCAAAAACTCTTTGCTGAACGGGTAATCGGTGTACCCTTCAGCCTGCTTTGGGGCATAAAACGACGATCGATCGTATTTAGTGAGGTCAAGATCATGCTCAATCCGAAATGGCAAATCCGGGTTCGCGAGAAAAGATCTTCCAAAGACAACACCGATGTCGTTGTTCGGATACTCTTGATCGACTGCATACTTCGCAGACTTCGGCGTAAATCCGCCAGCAACCAACACAGGAGAAGTCTTTCCCCAGATATCCAACGCAAACTCGATTCCCTCCGTCTTTTCGACATCAACATTGTTGTGCACCCTCGATTCAATGACATGGAGATACCCCAACTTCAGAGTCTTCAGGTTCTCAACCAGATAAGAAAACTGAGGAATTGGATGGCCCATCCGCATGCCCTGGAACGAGCTCCAAGGGCTAATACGGTACCCAATTTTATCTGGCCCAATCGCCCGAACGACCCCCTCGGCAACAGCTAAGGGAAACCGTGCGCGATTCTCCACGCTTCCACCATAAGCATCCTTCCTCTGGTTAGAGGTATTCTGCAAAAACTGGTCTAGCAAATAGCCATTAGCCCCGTGGATCTCAACCCCATCAAACCCCGCTTTCATCGCATTCCGCGCCGCTTGCGCATAATCCTGGACGGCGTCCTGGATCTGACTTTCCGACATGGCTTGGGGCTGACAGGCACAATCTGTCAAAGAGACTGGACTGGCCGACAGAAGCCCATGCCCAGCTTCTTTCAAGAGTGTGGCTTTATCAGCCGCCCGACCGGGTGCCCAGAGCTGGCAGTTGATGAAGCACCCTCTCGCGTGCACGGCATCCACTACTTTCTTCCAGGCTTCAATTTGAGCGTCGTTCCAGATGCCCGGGGCATTGGGGACACCGCCGTGGCTTGGTGAGATGATTGTGGCTTCTGTGATAATCAAGGTTCCCGGGACGGAAGCACGCTGAGAGTAGTATTCAACTGTCATGGGGAGTTGAATATGGTCGTCACTCGCACGGAACCGGGTAAGGGGTGCCATGACGATGCGGTGCTTTAAATCTTTGTGCACAATGTTGAGTGGTTCAAAGAGTTTCGACATGGTGAGATTACAAGTTGCTGACTAAATGCTGTATATTCCCGAAGTCGTGGAGGTATGATGGGTAACATGAAAGTGAAAATTTGATGTAGTGCCTAGGTACTTAATTGCTGTTTAAATATTTACCTGTAATCACTTACAAGACAATTTATAGACTGTAATTAATAGCCGAAGGTAAAGATGATTCAATGGAGATGCTATCATGATGTCAAAGACTTCGTCATATTCGGAACCTTGGGAAGGCAGGAAGTAGACGCTATGATACAGTACAGTATTATAACAATATCGCGGTTCTCGTACCTTGGCTTCGCGTGTAAAGGTCAACGGACATCATGATGTCATTGATGGGAGCTTACCAAGGGGGACTACCTTGGTACTCCACGGGCCGGCCCTCGGTCATTCTACACGTTCTTCAGTACCCATGGGATCAGGATTATGACGCTCCGTAGTGGCGTCTCATGCCATCATGACGATCAATGAAATATTCGTGGCACATATGAGAATTTCTGTTAATCCCAGGGTGATCTGGGCTGCTAGACCACCAGGCGAGGCTCTAGCGTCTCAAAACGGCATGCAAAATAAGCTGTCTGAACCTCCCAGCCTTGATTCCCTCCAGACTACCTCGGTGGTTGACAGCTTCAACTTGGAACGAGCCGGGCGGAGGGGGCGGTTTCTAGGGATGGCAAAGTTGCCATTCCCCGCCATCGGTCAAGCATTGCGCCGCGATACATTCGGCGAGTGTCTCGGGCTTGCGAATCCTGTCGGCAACACAAAACGAAGTGCAGTGGCGACTCCCCGGTATGTCAGCAGTGTAAGAGCGACATGTCTATACCCATTGGGGTCGAAGGAGAAAACGAAAAGGTAGGCTTCCCAAATCTCTGGATAACTTGGCTCTAGAGGCTCAGATGGCGGTGGCCCTCTTCATACTGACTCATAATTGCAAGCAACTAGACAAGTTAGAAGACTGTCCAAAAGGCGCAAGATTACGGGAACATGAAGGTTTTGGGGGACCTCTTAGACATACGCACTGCTTACTGGACAAGGCTTGTTACGTCCTTGTCGCAGATCGTTGCTAGTTACTGACACCTTGGTTTACAGCATGGCTTGGATGCCCTCCCTTCTCATTCTGTAACACTGCGGGATGAATTTCCAGATGAGCCAAGCTCGCCACTTTGTTAAGACAGTCCCTGGAGGTGTCCTGATACGATAAGGATACGAGTGAAGAATGTGAGATGTGCCTGACATGAGTATGATGATATTCAGAAATCAGACTAATCGCTGGTCCTCCTAAGAGGGGCCAGCTTTTCCTTATAAAGGGGATGCCTCTGTGCGTATGCAAGCTGAAGAGGAGGTGATGTATCAACAGGCGGCTCCGGTGATGCATAGGCACCTCCTCCGCATATTCTATACAGTGGCGTAACATTAATATTTGATCTCGGGTACATAGGGGGTTTGACCGCCTCTTGTGACCGCCTACCTTCTTGGTTGTACGCGTCTTACATTTTACGCGATGTTTATACAATATTTAATATCTTACTACCCACCCTATACTATGCCTCCTATACGCACTCCACGTAAAAGAGGCCCAGAACTCGATTGCCTAACTAGGGCTAAGATATGCGAGCTACATCATACCAATGGTTGGGGCGCAACTACTATCAAAAAGATGCGCTTTCATGATATTCCACGCTCTACTATACAATATACTCTTACCCAGGAGTCAAAACGCCAAAACAAGAGAGTCTCCCACGCCTAGGTCAACCTCGAAAGTTTACTAAGGATGATAGAGATAATATATATGGTATTATCCAAGAAACACCGTCAATTTCGACCGAGAAACTACTTACGGAAGTCGATTTTAAGGTTCGTCGTCAGTCAATTTGGCGTCTTCACCACCAGATGGGTCTTCGCAAATGGAAAAAAATGCGTCGGCCAGCTTTAAAGCCAATCCATGCCGAGCAATGCCTTTGTTGGGCTCGAAGATGGCAACATCTTGAGCCTTCAGGCTGGGCTTGTGTCTATTTTTCCGACGAATGTACAAGTGAACGTGGTATTGGTGCACGCCAGGAATGGACATTCACTCGTCCAAAGACCAACTTAATCACCATCCAGTCGAAGGCCCTCAAGTTCAAATGGTTCCATCGCGAGGGAAGCAAGTTAAACGAATGTTTTGGGCTGCATTCTGTGGTCAACCTCGTCGTTCAGGGTTGATTCCATTAGATGGAGACCCAGAAGCTCCTCGATGTGGTGTCTCATCACGGACAATTGATGAACTCTATCGTCGTGTATTACCAACGTTGGTTCATAATGTTCACTATGCTATTTTCCAACACGATAATGCGCCAGTGCATACTGCTTATCTTGTCTGGGACACATTGAACGAGCTAGGCTTTGAGGTAATGGAATGGCCTCCTTATTCACCTGACTTAAACCCTATTGAGAACCTATAGGCACTACTAAAGGCTGAGCTATTGAAACGTCACCCTGAATTGAAGTATCTCTCTAATCACGAAGCTACATTGGATCTTTTATTGGATGCCGCTCAGGAGGCTTGGGAGGGCTTAGATATTGATATTTTTGCGCATTTATCGGAGACTATGCCTCACCGGGTAGCTGATGTTATTAAATATGGAGGGTGGCATACTAGCTACTAGTTGAATTGAATTGGATTAATTTCATTAGGTTTCTGCTGGGCAGTAAATAAAAGTGGGCCTAGGGGCCGATGTACCTGAGGTCAAATATTAATGTTACGCCACTGTACCTCCTTGTATGGTTGGCGTAACAATTGCCAAACAAACGTACATAGCAGTCCATAGTCAACCGTCCAAGCGGCAAATCTTTGTGAGGCTAAGCTTTAGTGCAGTCAAAGATATATTAATTATTAACGCTCCCGATTGGAGATAAATCTAAAAGATAGATACAAAGCAAATTGAAGTCCAACAATAACCAATAACGAAGGTAAGACGAAAAGCAACGAACTACTTTTGTGCGCAGCAGTTCCAGTAGACTCTCGAAAAAGGCTATCATTGGCCCGAAGTCCAAAAGCCGTCTGCTATGACTCAGACTACATTCGCCGGCGTGGCTTCTGGGACCTCCCGGGGTCCAGTGTCTGTACCCTCGACGCCATTGTTATCTTGAGAAACCGGGGCCTGTTTCTCCTGAAGCGTATGAGAGCTTTGGCCTTGCCGGCGAGATCTCCAAAGCGACAATATTTCGAGGAGCATTGCGAAGAAAGTGAAGATGCTAATGCGATGTCAAAAGCTGTTTGTAATAATGAATGGTCTGAGGATGTGAAGTCATACAATGCGAGAAATATGATTCATTGGACACCCTGGCCAGACACAAAGTGGGAAATCGTTCGAAATCGAGAGGTGGCAGACGTTTTCTAAAAATGAATGTGGTAGAGAGACGAGTCCCTCTGGTCGGATGGGAAAACTTCAAGCTTGGGGGAGAGAAGGTCAGGACGAGGGAGAAAAGGAGAGCAAAACCCCAGGGACGAAAGCCAGAGCGAGAGGGAGAGGAGGGGGCCCGTGGGAGCCACTCTCGAATTGGCCCTATCTCACCATTCACGATGGCTCAGTACAGTGCATTGTGAGTGGAGCGCCTTCTTCGTCTTTTTCCTTCCTCGTCTTTTTCCTTCTTTACCAAGAAAACCCCGACTCTCCCAAGATGCTTGGCATGACACTCTCCCGGTGTCCACATACTATTAGGCCTACCTCGTCGAGTGTCCACCTTGGGCCAATGCTGTAGATTATTGTTTTTTTTCCCTTCATTTCTTCTTTCTTGTTTACCACTTTGTTCCTTTGATGGTGCTTGGCATCTGTACCGAGATTATTATGCCAGGGGGCAGCCAATCAGCGCGCGCACATGAGCTGGCGCCGGGTTCTAGGCGGGGTTCTCGAAGGTGTGGGAGGAGAATCTGGCGATCTGGCTTGATTCTGCCCACTGTTTTGCCTTTCTTCATTTCCTCCGCAGCCCTTTTCTTCATTTACCTCTTACATGACGAAGGCTGTACTGCTGCTGCAGAGGACTAACTCTGGTAGACTAAGTAGGCTAATATGGCTCTCATTTGTGTTACCCCATGGATCCTGCTCGCTACTGCCGTTTATATTCGCTCATAGGTTCCGTCCGTTTACAGCTTCAACCGCCCACGTAAGCTAACGCAGGTCTCTACAGCTTCGATCGTGTGTAGATGAGTGACAGCCCATATCACGTTGACGACATCTCTCAGCCCTAAGAGCTCGAGCCATAGGAGCTGGATTCACAATATACACCTACCCCTAGATACTTCCAAAGCCCTTATGTTACGCGATCTACTTATAGTCCTTCCGTTGTGCGGTCGTGCGCCGCAGTGGACCAGACCGCACAACCACGGTGGGTTCACTTTGGTCTCCCCAATGGGGATTAACACCGGACATCACGAGAAGGTATGAATCCATTGTCCCAATTAGGCTTCCGCAAAACCCAAATTGGGTCCTAAATCACGACCCAGAGCCCAACCCCGAACCAGTGACTGGGCCCCCAGAAAACCCAGTTTAGACCCAGTTTGAACCCAGTTTTGCATAAAATTTTGGTCCTGGCATTCAAAATCCAAAATATGATACTATTCTTTACACTTGTTCTGGTCCTGCTTTTGAATATTGATTGATGTTGCACTCAAAACTTGGAAATTCTAGGAAATAGTGCGTATCAGGGTGACAGGACAATACCATCAGTACAGGGGATCCAACACTTAACAAATAAATAATTATTCGACGGAAAGATCCAGCCCGATTGAAAAGTACAAGATTTAATATACCTAAGGAGAGAGGGAGAGAGGGGAGGTTATCGAGTTTGACCTTGTTTCCCCCCCTTTGCCAAGACTTTTTTACTATGGGAACAGCCCACTCTACTGCGCCCGAACAGATTTGGGGTGTATAGAGAAATCTTACCAACTCATACCTCAATGGAAAGATAAAAATTTGTTTCTACACTGATCATAGTGGCAATAGTGTTTCAGTACTATATGATATCACAAGAGTCAAGATAGGCTGCCGGATGGCGTTGGGATGAAGTGTAGAAGCGGGGTAGCTGGGCGAGACAGATACACGGCGACGCCCGTTTGACTGGCGGTGGCAGAATAGGCCGACTCACCAGTCCTGCAGATGGATTTTCAGTAGGTTCAAATACCGTTAGGCAAAACACCTCGTCCGTCGGACTTTGCCATCGGACTTGGGCTTTGCAGTCTGGAACGTTACCTTTTGCTGCATTGAGAGGCTGCCGTATTCGAAATTACGAGTGCGAAGTCATATTTTCTCTTTTGGACGTGAGGAACCCCGCTCAACAAGGTTTATCGGCATGAGAACACCGCACTTCGCAAGTCTCAAGAACAATAGGGGACTTGCAATCGTTCCGAATTCAATAATAGAACCCGTGTATACCATTAAATGGACTTCGGTGTATAGATCATTCCCAATTCTGGGCTGATAAAATTGATTCTCACAAGTTGTGCGGGTCATAGACTATATCACTGACATCATCACGGGCAAGGACAGAGACCGCATTCAGGCAGCAATTCGATGATAAGGCTTAGTCTTGCCCTTGCCCTGCATCAATGAACTCGAGTGGTTTTGTTACCAAACTTCGATAAAGAAGATCATCTCATTACTTCCCCCTCTTCATTCAGAAGAACTTCACAGTTACCATGTCTAGCTCATCTGACCGCGCTCCCGTACGAGACCAAGCTGAAGACGATGCCTGGTTCCCATCCCCTTACTCGCTCTCCCAGTATACGTCACCCAAGACGGACTTCAATGGAGCAAACTACCCCAACCTAGGGCTGTTCCCGATATCGGTTTTTACCGATATTATCTGGCCGTTATTATCGGCCGTTAATTATCGGGCGCCAATTTTATGAGCCGATACAGATAAACGATAATAACTGAAGCTATTGGCAGCAGCCGATAATTTACCAAATATCGTATGAATTTTCGCCGATAATATCGGTAGACCGGCGAACTACCCTAATTAAGCTTAGTATACAGTCACCTGACTAGTCAGGAGTTGTCGCGAGATGGGGGTGCAATACAGCAAAATACGCGACTAGGCCAAAAAGCGTGCACACGCTTAAGAGCGCCTGTAATATGGTATTATCTGTTCTGACAGGAGTCAGTTATTTCACCAACCACTAGTAGTAATAACTACGACATGCCATTATATATATCATCCATGCATGTACAGTATTCCCTCGAATAGTTTAACAAATTTAAAAATTTTAATTACTCTCCTTCTTAATATAACCAATCAATCAATAAATTCAACCAATCAACTAAATAATGTCCTTCATCAACGTCAACATCCTCATAGTATCTGCTTGTAAAGCAAACCTTCGAACTTTTAAAAGATCTCTCCCTGCACTAAATAATCTCTCAACTGATACCTCTGAAGCTGGGATAGCTAGGGCTCCGAAAGGAATAAAGGAATGCGAATAAACGACATATTCATATTCGCACTCCGCGAATATGGATTGTTGAGATAGGTAGTTGTAATGTTCTTGTTGAGGTTACTATCAAAAGTGGGAGCCCCATCTATTTAAATGTCCATCGCTAGTCCCGCCATAAGCTTTGACCACCGCGATACTCAACACTCCCACTCGATGACAACCCATTCCCAATGGTGTCAGCGACCATATGCTCGCGGTTGCGACAGGTCCCATTAAAACCTTCAAAAAACTTCATTTGTGAAGAAAGGAAGGAAAGGGTGCCCTGCGCCTTAGTCTTGTTCAATATAAATAAGGTGTAGCAATCACTCGATGCCAAGCCCTTTCCGAAACCACTCAAATCTTTCCCGAGCAAGGGGTTTGGTGAACCCATCAGCAATTTGTTCTGTGGTTGGGATATATTTGAGCTTCACTGTTCCGTTGTCTTGGACCTCTCCCTGCCACTTGCGTTGGATTTCCATATGTTTTGTGCGGGAGTGGTATTGTGGATTTGAAGCAAGTGCGATGGCACCTTGGTTATCACCGCAGATGATCGTGGCGGTTGTTCCTTGATCCATATTCAATTCATTGAGAAGTCTTCTCAGCCAGACTGCTTCTTTGGTGGCTTGCGTTTGCCCTAGAAACTCGGCTTTGTAGGTTGAAAGGGCAACAACGTCCTAGCGTTTCGATTGCTAACTGATTGCCCCGCTTCTAATTTTGAAGAGATAGCCCGCTGTGGATCGTCTTATAGCGCGATATCCTTCCTAATCTGTATCTGTAAAGCCTCTTAGTGTCTGAAGCTGACCTTAGTAGGTGAGTCTAAGGTTCTTTGTTCCTTTAAGGTACTATAGGATGCAACGGGCTAGTTTTATATACTAGGGCCTAGGGTTTAAGAGAGATCTACTAGCGATAGAGACTGTATATGCGATATCCTTCCTAGTTCTAAGTATAATATATATTAGTGATCTGATAATATATTAGTAAGAGGTCCTTTGATCTAGAGAGTAGGTATAGTCTAGACTATTTTCCGGAAGTAGTAAGGTTTCGATCGGTATACTAACGGGAGTGTAGTTGTTAATTCTAAATTGATAAGCGATATTATTAATATATACCTTTTAGCTTAGAAGTAGTCTTCTGTTTTAACAGTCTTATTAGATAGATACCCTAAGATAGTAGCTATATAGGCCTAGGTCTGTTATCTGAAACCGGTTTCTTAGGCTCTACTTAATCCTCTTAATCTTAGCGATGCTTAGACCTATAATTAGGAGATTATTAATATATACTGCAATATATATACTGCTCCGGACGAAGATACCGAGATTAGCGGTAATTAGCTTAAAGCTAAGGCTGCGAAGGAAGTTTGTTAGAGTCTAGTACTAGATCTAAGGGGCCTACTTTAAGCTATAGAGGGCCTTTCGAAGCTTATAGACCCTTAGTATACTGTCCATTATATAGTAGGGCTGTTCGATATAGATCTCGTGGTCGATATTTCTATATAAGAATACGGTTTTAATATCTATTTATTCAATCTTTAAATCTAGGGCCGCTTCGATAGCGAAGAGAGCCTTATAGCTTATTAGCTTAACAACCAATGCGAAAGTTTCTTTATAGTTAATCCCTTCTTTTTGTATGAATCCTCTTACTACCTATCGGCTTTTGTGGCGGATGATTTCGCTATACGGCCCGCGCTTGAGTTTGAAGACCTATTTACCGCTGAGCAACCGCCGATCTTTAGGAGGATCTACAAGCTCCCACGTTTGATTTTGGTGGAGTGAATTCACTTCCTTAAGCATGGCTCTTTCCCAATCCATCCAGCTTGCGTCGTTTTTTTTTTTTTGCTTGGCTCAGACTTTTGGGTTCGAATGGTTCCGTCTCCTTTGTAGCCATGGCCAAGAAGGTTGGAATGACGTTCTCTTTAGGTACGTTCATGAGCGCAAGCTCTTTGTCCCCATCAGGATTGTCCAATGTGGCTTCCGAAGCCCGAAGTTTTAGTTCAGGGTGGTAATCTAATGTTCCTTGTTGAACTTCATGGACTGGCCGATGGAGCTCTGAATATCGTTGCCATTCTAAGATTGGCCCTCGTTGGTGTTGCTGGTCGCCACCGGATGGTGAATCAATCCCAAGGACAGAATCCTGATAATCAGGTGATAGTGGCCCGAGGGTGTTCCCTCTCCGTGTGGACGATAAGGTTATGTCTCCCTATGCAGCAACCGCGTCGCCCTGTTGCTGGTCGCCACCGGACGGTAAGTCAGTCCCAAGGACAGAATCCTGATAGGCAGGTGATAGAGGTCCGAGGGTATCGTCACTCCGTGTGGACGACAAGGTCCTGTCTCCCTGTATAGCAACAGCTAGCTGCGAGTCATCGTCACTCGATTGGGCCGACGCTTGAGTTTGCGAGTTATCGTCACTCGGCTGGGTAAGCACTCGCGAGTTCTCGTCACTCCGAGGCAGTGTATGCGAGATATCGTTTCTCGGCTTAGGTAGGGGCCGCTCTGGGGGATCCATCGACAATTGGTACCCCGAAGCAGGCACGGATGCTTGCCGTATACCTACCGACGGTTGGTTTATTAGTCCCACCGTCTCACTCCCCCCTACAGCAGCAGCCGTTGCCTCAAGTAAGCCGTCTTGTCTGGCTCCCACATCTTCCATAGTCTGTGTGGAGGGAGTTGTAAGGACTTCTTGAAATTCAGCGTTTGGAGTTCCAACGATTCTTCCGTCTCCCAGTAGGATACGGTAGTTGGTATTTCCCTCATAACCTAGCAAAATGCATGGTCTTGTTCGCGGATCCGTGAGCTTCTTTCTCTGCTTTGGCGGGATCAAGTATTCCCCCTTTGATCTGATCACTCTAAGTCTTGAGAGGTCAGGTCTGTCGCCGTACCACGCTTGGTACGGAGTCATGTTGAGTTTCGATGACGGCGACCGATTTGAGAGGAACGCTGCGGTTCGAGCAATTTCCGGCCAGAACTTAGACGGCAACCTTGCATGTGCTAGAGTAGGTCCAATGCGGTCATAGATAGTCTTACGGGCTCTTTCGGCAACCCCATTCTGCTGATGTTGATCCACGCCTATCACCTCAGCTTGAATTGCGCGCGAGAACAACATGAACTTCATCTCGTCTCCCATTTGTTCAGATATCCGGTCGAGACGTATTCGCTTGCATTTTCGCTCGGGGCGCTCGTTGTGGTCGAGGAAGAACCGCAGTGATTCTATGACGAACTCTTATCTTCGTGGTATAGGGATAATCTCGATCTAGCTCGTAAAGTCGTCAACGATGGTGAGCCAGTAACGACTGCCGTTAAGGCCCTCGTCAAATGGCCCTGCGACGTCAATATGGAGGAGCTCTATTGCGTATTCTCCTCTCCTGCTACTTCCTGATCTGCGGTAGGGTTTTTCGATCATTCGCCCCTGCAGGCACGAATTATATGGATAAAGTGGCTCCATATCCCGAACACCGTGAGCCTGCTTTTTGATCCGCCGAAGATTCGCATCACTCATATAAGCAAGCCGATTATACCACAGAGACATTTGCGGGCTAACATGGTAAGAGGGGAAAGTCAGACTTGCCCACAGATCAAGTACGTAGACTCCATGATATTCGCTAGTAGTAAACAGATTCTTTCCATTTGACTTGTTACGAAGGATAGCATCCCGGCTTAAGAATTCGACTTTTGCCCCTCGTTTGAGAAGCTGGAGCACTGATATGAGATTGGCGTGTACAGATAGAACATAGAGGACGTTATTAAGTATAAGCTATTTCTTTCTGCCGCGTATATTATATAGGATATTCACTATTCCTACTCCCGAGGGAGCTATTAAGATATTAACGCCTCTTAGTAAGGGGCTATAATACTTAGCCATTTAGACAAACTTCGAGGTACTATTACAGATATGCTAAGCGTATCCGCTATCTATAATCTACGCGTCGTAGGTAGAGAGGGTCTTTATCGCTATTATTATAGGAATATAGTTAAGTAGAGCGAAATTGCCCTCGATATCGTTTCTAAATGCTTTATTAATATCTTTCTTAGATACTTTCGTTGCTATAAAAGTTAGTTTCTTTAGATCCTTTAGGCTACCCGTATTATTATCCTCATTATCCGTTAAAGGTCGCCTCTTCGACTATTTATATATACCTATATATATTCTATCTATTTTTAGCTTTAGTCTATCTCTGTCTTTCTATTTTAGTTTCGGATTCTTAGTAAAATATTCGGAGTTAATATAATAAGGTTTTCGGTAGAAGGAGTAATATAGGATATTATCGATCTTGATTTAATAAGTAGTTCTATCTAATAATAAGATAAGCTTCTTATTACCTAGCCTATAGACTAGAGTAAGAGTAGGAAGTGCTTATATCTTTATTATTTATTTACCTAACTATTCCTTCTTATATTCTTCCTTAATTACTTTATTCTCGATATAGTTAAATATAGGCGCCGCTTTTATAATATTCCTATTTATATCCCTTTTATTAATAAGATCTATTTATTAGAAGATATAATTGCGGAAGCTCTTATATTCCGGACCGAGTATATATATAAAGAAAAATATTTACTTAATTTCGGAGGTTATATAATTAGGGTTAAAAAGGAGTTTTTTAGTATAGATCTTCCTAATCTCGGCTCTAAAGGCTTAAGTACTCCTATACTTATCTCTTATAAGGGCTATATATTACTATTAGAGAGTAATATATATACCAGAGCCTTCTAGTTTAAAGTTATCCTTAACTATCTTAAGTAGTACTTAAACTCGAGGAATCTTAAAGATATTAATCCTTTATACTATATTATATATTAGCTTTACCGTGATTATTATAGAATAGAACTTTTAGTAGTAAATCTATTACTATACTTCTTCTTCTTCTATTAGTAGAGTTATCTTATTATTAGTAATAGTAGATATCTAAATAAACTTATTAATCTTCTAATTCTATTAAAACTAGTTACTAGTATTATCTAGTATCAAGATTCTATTATAAAATATATTAATTCTAAATTGCTTAAATTTTATGATTTTAGTTATATTAGTAATAAATACTCTTTAGAGCTAAAGAAGTTAGGGCTAGATATATCGTTAGGCCGATTAAAGATAACCGATTTATAATCTAATAACTAAAGAGAGTATATCTCTAAGCTAAAGAGTTTAAAGCTTAATATAGTACTAAGAAGACTTAAAATAATAGAAACGTTTTAGTCTAATAAACTTAGTATAGGCGTCTAAGATAGAGGAGTATAGTCGCTATCTAATAATCTATATAGATTAAGAGAGTACTTATACGATCTAGAGAAGTAAGAGAAACGGTATCGGTTAACTAGATATCCCGGCTTTCTTAGAGAGAAGCTTAAGGGTCTATTTAGCCGAAGGTTATAACAACTCGAGTTACTATTATTAGAAATAAATAGCTCTTTTCTACTTATAGGGCTTAGTAGGGCTAAGACTAAACTCTTAATAGTGTTTTCTGACCGGGTAAGAGTGCTAGAGATAGAACAACTATAGTGACTTATCCCTTACTCGATACTAAAACGTAGACTTCTCCAGAACCCAATTGGACCCGGACCCAACCCAAC
>HG814433.1:0-19040 GCA_000576735.1 Penicillium fuscoglaucum FM041
AAGAGGCGCACCACTATCAATTGTTTCACTTGTTCTGTAGCACTCGATTTCTTCAGCAACTCGTTGAACAATAAGTTACTCAAGCTCTCGTATTGCTGTCGAAAATTTTGCAAACGTTGCGGCGAAAGTCCTAGCGCTTCCAGGACAAAATCTTCGAAAAGGTCGAGGAAATTCAGACAGCTGGTTGTTGAAAGACCGCTAGCAATCATAATCGTGTTGGCCTGTGAACGCAGCACATTTATGAGATTGGGCTCTAGAATGCCCAGGGAATGGCGTGTATTTGATGGCGGAGACAGGTCTATCTTCATGAATGAGGCAAATCGGTCATTGAACGGACGAAACCTCAATAATTGGAGCTTGGTCACCTTATCGTCTCCCTCCAGAATCGCTTGTACATCACGGGTTCTCCAACAGCCAGGAGTTGATGAGGCACAATTTGGCAACTCATTCTCCCTTGGTTCAGTGCTCGAAATTGCGGGCATCATTTTGTATCGAAATTGAAATGAGGGCCAGGCCAAAGCCATGTTAAAGGTACAGGTTGGTGTTGACACGATCTCAATTTAAACACTTAACATTTCGCGTCACACCTCCACTTTATACCAATGAATGAGCCCGATTTGGCATGTCATCTGATCTGAACCCCAAAAGCGATAGGGGGCTCCGTCTCGAAATTTCATTACGCCAGAATTTGGCGAAGGGTGGGGCCGGGATCAAAGACACAAAAAAGGGCATTCATGGGCGGATCCTCAATCATTGCCAAATGCCAACTTGGACAAATTGGTTTCAAGGTTCTGTGTGTATGTTTGCCTCCTCGCTTGTCAGCTATGACTTCTCATAAACACAACTATGATCTCACCTCGGCCACGTGCTTTGACACCATGCGATCAATCACAAACTCTACGCTAAACACCGGCTGGTTCCAGGAAAGCAGATCACGAGGGATCAGTACTCCAACCGCGATTTGGTAGCTTGCACGGAAAGCCACCGCATCGTATTTCCTCAATGCTAGCCCTTTGTGAACATCATCATCCATTTGACTGAAATGTTCTTTCTTCAATACGTCTGGTCGAGGATATGGGCAAAGACACTGAGGGCAAACAACCTGTACTTTTGACAGTCGCACGACTTCCAACAGCAAATCATATCTCTCTTTGTATGCTTCATTCCCGATCTTTGTAATCTTTTGTTCGATGACATTGAAAACCTCAAATATTGGCTGACGGGGCCCGAGTAACTCAGGGTTCACTTCATGCCCGACAGCATCTTCATAGCTTAGCCGAAATGTCAAAAAGTCTGTTCTTCTCTGCGCAAGACCCTGATGGACATCCCCCTCTTCGCTTTGGAAATGCTGGTAGAGTGGTTCTGTGTCTGGAAATGGGTAAAGGCATTTGGGGCAAACGACCTTAATTTTCGATTTGCCCACTATGATCTTGAGCAATCGAAACCTCTCAATATCAGACATGGGGGAACAGAGCAAGACAACTTTGATTGATTGATATGGAGAGCAAGATATGAGGAACCGATGTGTGACAGAAGCCGAATAAAAGAAAATTTTTCAATGATCTGTCGAGCTGGTTGGGATTTTCAGAGGGCCTTGGCAACTTTATATCTCTTTGCAGCCAACGAAGAATGGCAATGAAGATTGACGATAATTAGTACACATGCGCAGAGCTGCAGCCCGCTATAGCTATATCATATTTATTTTCGTCGCTATAATCTCTGCATGCACCACCGTCGAGGCACTTATCTCTCGCTGGCGATTTCCCATTGGCGTCCTTGGCTTAAGATGTTCCAACGAAGTTATGGAAGGAAGTGCATCAAATCTTATGCAAGGCAATGAGCTAACATGAAAGCGCAACTCAACAGATCACTTGCTTTTCTAGCTGTGTGCCATAGAGTAATGTTATCAAGTCGGCAACTTTAAAACGCCCTTTGCCGGTATTCAAACTGCGAATTCAACCATAAAATCCCAATCACCCAGCTGCATTCCTGTATTACTTTGACTAGCAAAAGTGACTTCAATCCCACGCAACGTCCATGCCAGTGAAGAAGTTCTGCAGCTTGATCTCACGACCTATCAACGCCACAATCTGAATGATTCTCCCAAGTGAGAACATGTCCTCTTTCGGTTCCACTGGCGGTCGGACTCTTAGAAGCCACCGATAAGATCGAACAGATCCGCAAGAACGGAGTGCCGTGCATAGAACCATAAAATTACATATCATGGCTGCTCTTGATGGGGTCATCAATTCATGATCATACGTTGCGTCAGAGTAAAATGGCTGGCTACGTCTGAGAAATATAAGACAGCTTGCTGTAGGTGAAAGGTCAACCATTTTTTTCAAATATGCAGTTTTCTCGGACTAAAAATGTATTTTACCCCGTCGCCATCCTCTCTAGCATTCGATCATCAATGCTCAATAGTCACGGCTCAGGTGGGAAGGCAGAATCCACATATGAGATCAACTTCACCAGTTCTGCTAGACTGCCCTGTCTTGACACGATCAATCCGCTATCTGACAGGAAAAACTTCATCTGCCAAATACCCGGCTCGATGTAGCAGAAATCCTTCAAATAGCCTCCACACTTTATTTCCGCGCCAAGAGAGATCAAGGACTTTCTGTCGAATGCGATGGCAAGTCGAATCAATTTGCCTTCATCCGATTTGTATACACCGGGGGAACACAATCTCGTTTGCATGGCGCATAGAAGGAACTGAAGCTCTCTGTCAAAGTCACCTTCCTCGCTTGCCCCCTTCATTCCCTTCATAATCACGATAAACACCTGCTGGGGCGTGAACTCAAGACGTTCAGATTTGAAGGTATCTTGGCATTGAAGAAAGATGTCGCCCGCTGGGTAGACCAGATGACCTCTCTCATTTTTCACCATGCTCAAGGCGCCGACTATAGTTTGATCAGTAAATTTGAGCTTTCACTTCGGGGGGCCGGGGATTCAACAGGGAACAGAAACCTTTAAAGGCATCCCGGGGTAGCCCGCATTGTAGTTCAGTCATATTTGTGGCAGTTGAGGAAAGGTTGGGCGACGGTATGGTGGGAGAATGGTGTAGCCTTAAGTATTTTCATGGTGTACTATGTATAGCCACATGATAAAGACATTGATTTCTATCAACAAGAATGAGACTATTCAATGTGTCATTCTGGTTTTGTTCGATAGATAGCATGCCATGGTGGAACCTCACGAGCGGCTGATGTATACACCCTTGATCAGGCACAGTCATGAATGGATATATTCATGAAATAGCAAGACTTTTGTTCTTGAATCTAGACTGGAATTGGTTTAGTCTGACATAGAGTCCCATTTTTGCATGCGTATTTCATGAAAATGACTACAGTACTCCTACGTCCATGCAAATGCATTATGCTCGGGTTTCGGGCAAAATGAGTAGATCATGTTAGAAGCTGTCTTCATAGATTTCCACGCCTAAAGCCGGATGTAATGAAATGATTGTGACAAGTCCTCCAAAGATCCTCGCCAAGGTATTCGATCAAACTCAGCTCTTTGCTAATATCATAGTGTACCAAAACAAAACTCGGGATAAAATATGAGCGAGTTCAGAAGGAATATTAAGCTGTTCTATGCTAAAGATAATAAGAACGTGTCTTGTCTTACGAAGACCCGTATGAAGGATGAGGTTTTATCGTGTATTCCGAGACAAGAAATAAAAGGTGATAGTCTGAATAGCATCGTCAGAGGTTGCCATACGAACAAGATCTGGTAGGGAACATGGTAAACATCATCTATTGCGTTGTTCAAAAAATAGCGAAAGACCTGTATTCAGTATCGCCTTTCGAGATTCTTATGACGACTAAGCTCCATGGTCTTGTCCCTTTCAATGCCGTATTTCTCTTTCAGACGCATCCACTCTTCGTTCCCTAGGAGAGCCTTCGCTGCCCATAACTTGCCCTGGAGCTTGAGTAGCTGATTCTCACCCGACGTTTTTCCAGTGATGGATTGACCGCCCAGGACATAGCCTTCCGATTCATCCTTGTATTTGACGAAGAAACAGATGTGGACGTATTGTACACCACAAATGGTACCCTCATATTTTTTGAAGCTTTCGATTGTGCTGACAACTTCCAGGTTCAATATCTTTGTTCTCTGGGGCCGGGCCATCGCTCTACATCGTCAGCATCCACAGAATTCCAACAGGAAATTTACCCCATAATAGCTTACAATATTTCAGCCGGTGCCGTATAATTGATATAGTCTGTCTCAGGCATCTGCTCTCTAAGCTTTTGCTTGTTCTTAATATCTCGTTCGCCCTTGGCGGAGCCTTCGGTTTAGATTGGGGAGAACGTGGTCTTGTACCAGAGAAAAACAGGCTGACTTGGTGTATATGAATAAAACAAGGGACGTACCATGCAAAGACAAGCACTTCGTTGGGACGAATTTCAGAGGTAGACACTGCCACAAAATGAGTATGTTTTATGTGTCATTTCAGACGAATTCAATACGGTAAAGTAGGCGTGACGTCAAGACTCACTCGCTTGGAGCTCCTTTCTGGCTCATTTACCATCTCTCCGGCCTCTGTAATGATTCGGGAAACATCCTGGGGTATAGGGGCCAAGCCCAGGCCCAGAAAAAGCGATCAGAGCGAGATGGTGGAGTAGCATTTTATGAGGAGCCTTTGTATAACCGCTTTAGTAGTGATTGTTACTATTTCAACGCAAATACCATTTTTCGTGTTTGACTGCTTGCTTGACGCAACATGATCAAATCTATTCGAACACTTTCCTTGTTTTGGACGTGGAATAGTCTGAATACTGGGTGGCCAATCAAAAACAGTCGCACTCTATCACTTAAAATTTCATGTAAACGTACTTCAGACTTGCTGGATATCCCCATAGTGCGTTCATAGCCGTAGCTAATTCTAGACCTGAATTGTGGGACGTCCTAGGCTCTTCGAACATTCTGACACTACCAATTAAGATGTGAAACGGAACCACTAGTCTCAAATGGGAACACTCAATGAGTTCTTCAAATTCGGCCTAGCGCCGGAATGTCCCAGCTATCCAATGAGCGATTTAAAAAAACACAGGATCTCTCAGCTATTCTATGATTGTCAAGAAAGGACTACATGAGTGTATTCAACTCAATATTTTCGTACCCATACATCCGCAATAAGAAGCCACCGTATAAGTCAGCTTGAGATAGCTCAGAAGAATAGCAGCAAAATTGGGAGGGGCTCAGGAGATTGCCAGAAGAATTAAGATATCCAGAGGTAGTGTTGGGATCCTTGTTAACATCCACAAGCTGGAAATAGCCTTGACTTCTATACTTGATTTGTCTGACTACTCTATTTGACCAGAAAGTTATATGAAAGATGCAGAAAAATGTATTGCGCAGACTCCTCATATAGCAAGCTGCCTTGAGGAATGTCCAACCTCGTCACTAGCTGCTCGAATCCCCTTGTCTAGAATGAAGTGTGAGGCAAAGACTGATTGTAATGCAGGGATTTAACACAGCTTTGAGGACAATAGGTTTTAATGGTCTTTGAGAGAATGCCGCTTTTAGTAGTACATGCCTGTCAATTTTCGACTTCGCCAATGGTCGGATTCGTAGAAGCCCAATAGGACTAGACAGATACACAAGAAAGAAGTGCCATAAATAGAACCATGAAACAACACATTTTGGTTGCTAATGATTGATTCATCAATTCTTTCATCAATCTCCGGTCAAAAAATACATTGTGCGTAACGAATGAAGTCGATGACTTAATTTAGCAATCATGAGACAGCTTGCCGTGTGTGAAAAGTCAACCCCTTTTACAAGTATTACAACTATTTTCAACTAGCAAAATAGATCTCGCTCTGACGCCATCCTATTTAGCTTTCATTCATAATCCCCAACAGTCTCGGCTCAAGTAGGAAGGCAGTATCCACATATGAGATCAATCCAAGGTGAGAGTCTGGCTGAGAATGGTCCAAAAAGTTTTAATAAACATCCCGTAGGCCTTTCAGAGGCAAGGTAATTTGTTAGTAATCCATGGTTATCTAATTTCAATACTTGGTACCAATTTTCATGTTAGCCTGTTATTGGGCCGCAATTCTACGATAGTCAGGCGGAATAATCCGGTCACATGATTTTGCGTCAACCCCTCTACCCGACCGCGGGAACAGCATCTCTGGTGAAAATAATCACGACTAGTCACATTTTCTCCCGACACGTTTACTTAACTGTAAGTCATATCCTGTATACGATAGTCTTCAAGCTTGCAAGACACGTCCCTGATCTCAGCCTATTCTGTCCTGTTAACACTGCTTTTTGACGTCTAGATCGACATATGGCCATGCAGGATTCCGACGATGTTATGATCGAGTGCATGGAACTACCAGCTTCCATGCGAGAACTTTATACCAAGGCTTGCGAGGACGATCTATTTTTCGCTACTGTTTCTACGCCTACGGATCGAAAATGCACTACATCCGTTGTCCAAGGCCGTGGTAGAGAGGTGATATCTAAAGTGGAAGAATTATCTCTAGTTAGTGTCGCACATTGTATCACCATCATCAATGTGGCTTGACTGACTTCAACAGAATAGTCCAAATCGCCTTAAACGCAACCTAGGGCAACGGGGATTAAGACCTGCAGTTCAGGTTTATTTCCAAGGCGAGAGCATGCTGGGTGACCCTTATATGGCAATCATTCCATTTTACCTATCAGGCAAAGCCACGATTGGAGCACAGTCAGTGAAGCTCAACCACTGTTATCACGTATACGGAATTTGTCGATTGACGATTGCAAACGAATCTGGGAAGGAAGGAAGACTGGGCGCTTGGGCATACAAATTGGGGAACTAGCATTCGCATAAATCAATAAGAAACGATTTCTTGTTACTTATTGGTAATATACTATATTGTGCAGATATGCTCTATTGCAGACATGGGCTCCAGAGTCATTGGATCATTGAAATCGCCATTTTCCTCGGGAAAAAGAAAGTTAAGAAGTGTTCCCGGATCAAGACTGAGGTCTGCCAACTCAGTCGGCGCTTCTTGGGGCTGCATAAAGCGAGGAGAGCCAGGTCTGTTTTGGGGGGCGCATATTTCTGATGAAAAGAAGTCTTGTCCGTCGTCATTTGAACGTGCATATTTCTCGCTTGATTCGTTGTAAGCTTGATCTGAAACATGCACTGAACGCGATTAGACAGCGTATAGATTGAATTTCAAGACACGGACTCACAGTCAT
Organism: Penicillium fuscoglaucum FM041; assembly: GCA_000576735.1. NCBI lineage: Eukaryota > Fungi > Ascomycota > Eurotiomycetes > Eurotiales > Aspergillaceae > Penicillium > Penicillium fuscoglaucum. The sequence goes on from HG814433.1 coordinate 7,207, forward strand.
ACTCAATCTGTAACTTTTCCAACCAGGGTGTGAGGTCCCAAAGAATATCCAGTAACGCTTGCGACTCTTTTTGCCCTTCTAGATCTATCGTCTTCGATGCAAGGTGATCCATAATATCAGGGATGTATCGGAACGACAATTTGCTGAAGCTCGTCACGTTCAATGCTAATACCAGAGATATCGAGCTGATCTCCCCGGGCGCAGACTGTTGCCTAAGGTGCCCGAGAGCTCTTTCAACCGCTAAGTGCTTCAAGCCCAAAAAGACGCACGAGTCGTAGAATTGCCGTGAACCTGTGTTTCTTTGAGAAACAGAATCCATTGATCTCGTTTGAATATGCTCACACAGCTGGTCGAGCCTAGTAAAGGTGACCCCATTGGCACGTTGCCAACGGGTGTACTCCTGAGCAAGAGATCGAAGAGCAAGAACTCTCCGCAGTTTTGCATCAACATCATTTGCCAAATCACCCGTAACAGCTCGAACATGATCTAGTCGGATGTCATCAAAGCTTCTTTTCCGCGAGATGATCAAGCTCGAGTCTGTTGATATTTTCGCCAGAATTGTAAGTAATTCCCGATCGATTCCTTTCAAAAGTCGTGAGTATTGTGTGAATTGTGTTTGGGAAGCAAGGCCTCGAGGGGTTGATATTGGTCCCTCTGTAGAAATCAGCTGCCTTGAATTTATTAGAGCATCTGTATTTGTAGGTGTATCTGGGGTCGATGGTGTATCTGGGGGCGTTGGTGTATCTGGAGTCGTTGATGTCTCTTCGGTCGTTGGTGTCACTGGAGTCGTTGGTGTCACTGGAGTCGTTGGTGTCTCTGGGGTCGTTGGTGTCTCTGGGGTCGTTGGTGTCTCTAGGGTCGTTGGTGTGTCTGCAATTGGTGGCGCGTCCTCATTCCCTAACTCATCGGCGGTCGTTGGTGTATCCGCGGCCATTGGTGCAACGACGGTCGTTGATGTATCTGCAGTTGGTGGTGCGTCTTCATTCCCTAACTCATCGGCGGTCGTTGGTGTATCCGCGGCCATTGGTGCAACGACGGTCGTTGATGTATCTGCAGTTGGTGGTGCGTCTTCATTCCCTAACTCATCGGCGGTCGTTGGTGTATCCGCGGCCATTGGTGCAACGACGGTCGTTGATGTATCTGCAGTTGGTGGTGCGTCTTCATTCCCTAACTCATCGGCGGTCGTTGGTGTATCCGCGGCCATTGGTGCAACGACGGTCGTTGATGTATCTGCAGTTGGTGGTGCGTCTTCATTCCCTAACTCATCGGCGGTCGTTGGTGTATCCGCGGCCATTGGTGCAACGACGGTCGTTGATGTATCTGCAGTTGGTGGTGCGTCTTCATTCCCTAACTCATCGGCGGTCGTTGGTGTATCCGCGGCCATTGGTGCAACGACGGTCGTTGATGTATCTGCAGTTGGTGGTGCGTCTTCATTCCCTAACTCATCGGCGGTCGTTGGTGTATCCGCGGCCATTGGTGCAACTACGGTCGTTGATGTATCTGCAGTTGGTGGCGCGTCTTCATTCACTAACTCATCGGCATTCGTTGGCTCGTATGTAGTCGTTGGCTCGTATGTAGTCGTTGGCTCGTCTGTAATCGTTGGCTGATCTTGAAATATTCCCAGCTCGTCACGTCGCAGAGCAGTAACCTCATCTTGCAGTATGCCACTGAGGGTTGAATGGGTTCTGTGAGTTGTCTGGTGATTCGCCGGATCACAGTCTCCTGAAAGTTGGGGGAGGGGATTATGGGATATGGAGTATGTAGATCGAAAAGTGTTCTGGGTCTGTCGTGCCGCTCCTGGCTTTGAAGATATCCTTGGTGCAGACTCTTGTATATACTGTGAAGTTCTGGATATCGTAGGGGCCCCGATATTCAGCTTTTCTTTTTTATTGGGTGATTTGACCAGCAGGCTGGTTTCCGCCTCCACGGCTGGCCATTCTTTAATAGTCGAGGAATGTGGCAATAGTTGTCGCAAACGCTTGCCGACTGTGGTCAGCACCGACGCAATCTGACTCGCATGGGCATTTAATGATTCATCGGGCGCTTGACTAATTATATCCAATGCTTGAGGAATAGTCTGAATTGGTTGACAGCTCGGCATTTTGACTTCAAGGTAGTGTTGAATATATCGTCAATTGCTACCTTGGGATTGAGACCCTTCTTATGACAATTTGAACGATTGGAAGACCTGTCATCATGCTGGTGCTCAGAATCTAGCTAAAAAAAACTTCAGAATCTTGGGTCGGGTTCCCACCAAGCGATCCGGTCCTTCGAGTGCGTACTGACTGGACCCAGTATTCATTGAAAAGTGGAGCTTGGATGACCGGTCACCCAAGCCCCACTATTGTTTCTGCTCCTATGATTCTGATTCGCATCCCCTAACCGCGTTACCCGATTTAAAATACATTCCTGCAGTGTAAGATAAATGTGATAAAGCATCAGCAGATTGGGCCAATAAATGTTGTTTCCAGTAATAGCGTATGCAGGCCTATTCTCATTAGGTCCGTGCATTCATCGGGCGCTGGTCTGCCATAGATTTTGCCAAAACGTGCCTCGGTTTATTGCTCACAGCGACAGTCTTTCAGTGCGTCCTTTCGAAAGGTATATATGCCTATTATTGAAGATTTTCCTAGGCTGGTACTGAAAACTACTCTAATTAACCCAGGTATGGTATTCTAAAGTGATATTACCGATTTTAAGTTCCCGTTGAATTCAAAATCAACCTTGATAACGAAGTGACAGAGCATCAAATTTGTGACGCTTCACTTAGTTGATCACGCTTAGGCCCTCTGAACTACTGCAGGTGACAAGGTTCCCCGCCTCCTGAGAATTCCCGCGCGGTGGCTCGATTGATAGCCAGCAAAGTCGCGACAAATAAGTTCAGTTGTCGAATGTAAAATGCTCTGATTTGCAGAAATTTGGACTCTTGGTATTCAAAATATGGCCATCGCCTTTTATTTTTCCGATTTTTGCCCGCATAAAATTATGCGACGGGCAGTGAAACAATCGGCGTATTGAGTGCCCCTGACTTTAAATCGGTGTGTGCCCACTCCCAGTCAATGACTCCTGTAATGTTGAATTCATTATCAACTAGTATTTGGTCTCCATTCTCGTCCGCATGTTTCAAGTAAAACTTCTCGTCGTCAGCATGACTAAGAGAGCAGGCCTTCGGGGCTATTTCGAGGAGAAAACGGTGAATCATAAATGCATCAACCGCCTGATCAGTGTACAACTCCTATCTGACTATCAGATCCAAGGTCAATTGAATATGTGCAGTGAAGTATTCTCTTGTAGAGAAATAAGGACCGAGCGCTCTCATCTTGGAACTAGAATAGTCTGTCAAAGACTCTCGAGCGAATGGCCCAATATCATGGCTCCCAGGATCGTACATGAAGCCGGTCATAGCGAAAGGATGAGCCTTCAATTCCATATATATATCTGCAAGCTGGCTACTTACCTTCTCTCTTTGCTCGGGAGTGGCAAGCGAACATCGCAAAGAATTCCCAGGCAACTTTTCCATGAGAACGTATCCAACACCAACAGGGTTCTTCTCACATGAATTGTAGTCGAAAAATTGTGGCACTGGGATTGAAGTCTCACTCAAAAAACGCAGAGTTGAGACATCGCTGCGCAGGATTGAATTTCGCAACTCTGCTGGCGGAGAAGTGGCATTGAATCTCCGAAGTCGCGCTGACCAACTGATTCCACCGTCAAATACTATTTCAATATGATAGTTCATTCCCCCCCCCCTAACTGAGCTCCGTGTTGATCTATCATATTCAAGATTTTGTGGTACGGAACAGGCGAGGCCTCCTCAAAGCGGCGGTGAAGAGGCTTCTGATATCGTGGAGATCCAAATTTTACTTGCTGTCATGGGCACCGTAGCGGTGAGGTCCAACGTTAAATGCGATGTCGGATTCCAATCCTGGGTGCTGCACCAGACCGGTGACTTTGCTACGAGAGAGCGATCAAAGATCCCCAAGGCCGACTTCTTCAGACCCATCGAGACAATCGAGCAACCAGAATAAACCAGACCTTTCAAACTCGTCGGGCGAGACCCAGTCACAGAAGTCAGAGCACTAGACTTCGGTTACTTTGAGATCTGTGGACAAACTCAAACCGAAGTAATTCTATTGCAATCGGTGGAAAGGTATTTGAGGAAAGAGTATTCCTGTTTCGCCAACCTGGCCAGGTACACCCTCACAAAAACGACCTGCAAACATGATGCCTCACCTGGTTACTGTGTATTCCTCTGGAGTGTGATAGTAAATGGTGATACCTTGATGATCTGTCCTAAAAATCGGTGACCGAGCCTCTCATTTCCCAAAAATACTCACCATTGCGAGTTTATACATACCTACCGTATCTATTTACATTTATAGTCAATTCAAATGATAATTGGAACAATGAGAAATTTTCGAGTTGAATATTGTTGAATCTTTTATCGATACCCATACCCACACGGTATAGAGGTGGTATCATAGTCTTGGAAGGGGATGTGTCCAGTGAGGATTATGAGCGGCCAGATGGGTGGCCTAAGTGGGTCATTATGTGACGCCAAGTGCTGTGTTGATCGTAATAATGTTTGCGCCCTACCGCAGTCCACGGAATGTCTGGTAGGGCGCAGATTCCGTCGTCATTGGTGAAAGATCCAAAGAGGTGTTTTTCAAAGAAAAATATCGGGTAGAGACTGGACCGGATCACAGCACGCCGAAACCGCTAGATGGGAAGACAAGATGAGGCGTAGGCACCCATCTGGCTAACGCGATCTTACAGTTCAGTTCAGCGATTTAAATACACGATACAGGGAAGGTGCGTGCTCCACCGGTCAATCCTTTGTCTAATGGGGCGGAAAATCTATAGGTCCAAAAAGGCGAAGCGCGAGTCGGCCTAGGCAGACCAAAGAACGCAGAAATTAACCATCGCCCCACTGGTCAAAAGAACGCGTAGTGGGGTGTTGTGTGGGCTGTGTGGAACCATTTTTATAGCCGCCTGTGATTTGTCACATTTCAATGCGCCGCTTTTTGAACATTTCTGTCCAAGAATAGATTAACCAGTTAAATTGCCCCCGTGATCAGCTTGCTCCCGTCTACGTGTGTGTGGTATGGCTGCATGAAAGTGACTGCACCACCAGGCACTCTATTGAGCAGTGGAGCACCCAAGCACGAGCCGTTTTCTTTGACCCACTTGATGTGGCTGGATGAGGCTTTAGTGCAGCTTATCACTAATAGCTAGAGCCTCGCTCGTCGGGGGTTATTTGTGAGTCGTCAGCTACGACATCAGTAAGTCTGGATTGTGCTGATATGTGGGGTGTTTGCCAATTTCATTCGGTTTTTTTGATGCCATAAGGAGAAGGACTGAGACCAGGAGAGAAAATGAAGAAGTTTGGAAGAAATAATGCTCCAAGACACTAGGAGCCGGGGTCAATTTGGGAAATCTGGGAAACCCCGCTATGTCAGTAATCAAACCGCAGTTCGCCACGTCACTTCTATTTCTGTTGGCGACGCCTCGTCAAATCGTCGCAGCAAATGAGCACGACCCTCTTTTCTATGTGATACGATTGGATATCGGGGATCGCATAAACTCCGTGTGGCTGCACACCGGCCCTGAGCTAGACGGTCCCAACCTCCTTTTGGACCAATAACGTGCCCACGTTAGACTGGAGAGATGAGGCTCTAAACACTTGATTGGAGAGAACGACATCACCCCTGACACCTACCGTAATTGGATATACATGGCAAAGCCTCGCGCTAATGCATGGGATCTCACATCGGTTCGGTGCTCTGGGCTAATCGGCCGACGCTCTCGGTCCAATGATATATGATAGCTTTGACCCTTGTCATGCTGGAGACAAGCTAATCTGAAACCTTCATTGGAGTAATTATTTGCTGATCCAGCCGTTCGAATTTCCACATGACTGGGTGGCGTAGCCGCCGGCATAAAACAATTGTCAAACATTAAGAAATTGAGGACTTTGCACCGCTGGTAGTTTCTTCAAAGGTTAGTGAGGGATTTGAGCGTCTAATCATTACTAAATGGCTACAAATCCGGTCTTATTCTCAGAATAATTCATCCTTTCTCCATCCACTGGTGTATCTCCAAGAAATACTTTTTTCCCATCCTAGCATCTCCACAGCTTAGAAAAAGACATGGATTTCTCACAGACCTATGACCCGACTACTTTTCACAGTATCTCTTCCCTTCATGATGCCAACAAGCACTTTGGAGAAAATAACGGCCTTTCTTTTGTGGAAACGAAGTTGAAGTCTCTTATTCTGCAATACGGAGTTGGGAATGTCTTTGGAGTCGCTCTTGTCCATCGTCATTTCGATTTGGAAGAGGGAACGGTCCTCGTGGAGAAAGACATGGTGACAGCTCCCTGGAAATGTGATGGTTCATTCGTGAAACATGGTGGAAGAATTATTCCAATGTCTTGGTCCTTCAGGGACGGCGCGCCTCGCCCTTACGAATTCGGGTTTTTTCCTCACTCGAAGGCCGACCCTCCCCAACTCGAACAGCATGCATCTTTTGTTGAAGACTTTTTCAATGCTATCAATTTTCACGGGCTGGGTCAATCTGTCGGTCTCCGTCGATTGTCTGGACACGAATCCACAGGAATGCTGGAGTGCACTGAGGGTAATGTGAACATTATGTTTCCCGACAATGAGGTTAGTCTACTAGCTCCGGCCTTATTATATCACAAGTCTCATCATAAAACAGATCCCCTTTAGTTATCTTGAAAACGGCACAGATACCATGTGGTTTTTTGATGGCCAGCCACCGTTCAAAATGTACCGATGCAGATGCACGAACACAGGCAGTTCGTCGAACCCGAACCATAATCATATCGACCACCCTTGAAGCACACATAGCAAAGGCTCTATTGGAATCGTTCGCCTATTGGATGATTTGCCCATGAGTTAATAATGCGATTTTTTCCACTTCAGATCCACGCCCTGAGTGAATTTTGACTGTCTTTCCTGTTGTTTCAGTTTTTCGAGCTCTCCTTGAAGCTCATCAAACTGTGTTTAAAAATTACTGTCATTTCCGCTGAGCCCCTAGCGCTAGTTGCCTTCGTGCTTGAAATAGCATTCTCAACATTTTCTTGAATGATAAAATTGTGCTGAGCCAGTAGATGGAAGTGTCTTACAAGTCTAATAAGCCCATAAGCCAGAGTCAGGTCAAGCGACTTTGTCTAACGCTCTATTCGCAGTTGTGAAATGACGTTCCTGCAAGAATTGAATCTCGCCAGACAGACCGATGAGTCAGTCATCTTTTGTGGCGCGAGCAGGGTCAGTTTTTTTTACCTACCCCCTTACAGTAAAATTCGAAAACAGATCCCCCCCGAGACATGCAAGTTTACTCTCCCAGAGACCCACTTTAGTGCTTAGTCCGCATGGCCCCCGTTCTGGACTTCCTTTCAGCCAATGACACAAGTTTATGACCACGGGAAAGAGACTCATCTAGCCATAGTCGGCTTAGCGCAAGACAAGTGGGGCACTGGGAAAGAAAGCGTGTGTGTCTTCGGGGGTAATCTGTTTTCGAATTCTACTGTACATGAATAACCCTTGCGGGCCCCTTTCACCTCTTAAACTCGGCATCGTTAGACCCTTTTTTCTTCCCCTTTAATCTGGAAATTTTTACCAAAATGACAAGCTTGCTTGAACTGCTCTCTGGAGCCAGTCGCCTTCGCTTGGGAGTTGCATGCTCGCTTGCAGACGAAGACCCTTGCCTTGGTGGCTCACATCTCGTTTTCCAGATTGTCTTTGAGGACTCCGTTCGTTGGGCTGCTCGAGTAAGCAAAGATCCCGACAACTGGAAAAGCGAACTGCGTGCCGTCAAACAATTTCAGCACATCAAGAAACTACGCCCAGAAATCAAAGCGCCGAGTCTTTTCATTGAAGAGCAGCACCCTGTGCTGTATTCGGAATGGGTCAGTGGCGAGCCGTTAGCAACCTGGAATTCTCAAATTCCCATGTTTAAACGGCATAGATTTCTGGACGACCTTGCAGAGTTTCTGTTGCAACTATGGACTGTACCTGTACCCTCCGACATGGCCCAGGGAAAAAGTTGTCTATACTCTGTCTGGCTAACGGAAAGTCTGGATCGAGGTCTTCGGCGAACTCTCGGTGGTACCGCTAGATGGGGCAATGCTATTGACTACCTAATCATGCGATCCCTGATCCCAGATTATGCTGCTGAGTTTGATGGATGCACCGGCGTCGGCTTTGCTCATGGAGATCTGAACGCGCATAATATCATGAAAAGCCACGACTTTCATTTGACAGGGTAGGTACATTCTGTTGCTTCCTAGCCTTTGCATGTTAACATTCTAACATTGGACCCCTCATAGAGTCATTGACTGGGACTGGATGTCTGTGGCACCCCTGCCAGCCATTATTCATCATCCTTGGTTCATAGCCGACATTCCTGGATGGAGAAATGATGGTGTCACAGACGGCGAAAGCTTTGTTGATGATCGCCTTTACCTCGAGACTTCGGTCAAAATGAAAGAGTCTTCCCAACGCCTTCCTAGTAGGGTGTCGACACTTCTGGCTGGGTCTAAGAAGAGGCTATTTTTCCAGTCAGCCTTCCATTTTAAAGACATCCATGAGAGATTTGTCAAGATGCACTGTCCACGAACAGAAAATAACATCAGAGCTGCGAGACTACAGCTAGATACAGTGCTTACTTTGTATCCTGAGTTGGGCGACAAAGAAGGCGCGCTGGAAATCAAAAATATGCTGGGAATTAATGCTGAAAACTGAGAGCCATGAATTGTTGAAAAAGGATTGAACTGATGTTATTGATATAAGCACAAGGGACACTTGCGGTTTTCTTATCCTCAATGCCAAAAGAACAAGTCGGTCAATCTCAAATAACAAATTGTACAGCATCGGAAAAAGCGTCAATCGTTGCTTTACTGTAGAAGATCAGTGGAACAGTAGCTCACACCTTTCATAATGCCTGATTTGGTATGCTCCATCCACAAATACTTAATCCTCTCTCGTCCAACTTCGATATTTGCGCACGCGCGAAGAAATTTAATCAAAATTGCGAGCCGCGGTGTGATCCGGCAGGTGCTTGCGAAATAGCTCTTCCATTTTTGTCCTCTTGATCTAGACCAACTACTGCGGAAGTAAATTCCCATCAAACAGGGAAGTAGGCCGAAGATTCCCAGTCCAGAATGTTTTCCAAATTACCACTATCCACGATAGTATTGGTATGACTGGTCGCATTAAGTGAAGGTATAGCGCCGGATCGAGAGCTTGACCATGCGGATCGGCCGTAACCTCGGCATAACTTGTCAAACACCGAAACTAAAGCGCGTCGATATCTGGCAAGTATTAAGCAAAATAATTTCCTTTGACCTACCGACAACTAAAAATAGGTATCGCGGTGACAATCCTGTTTATCAGTCCCACTTCAATTCCGACGACAAGGCATGGGTGATTAGTGTGGAAATTTCAGGCGCCGGAGGAAGGAAAGTTTGCCATGTTCACGAGGACAGTACTGGTACAACTAAGAAAGGGGATGAGAGGCGTTGAGCGCCCAAATTTTATCTACCTTGTCATCAATCTCAACTATATTTCGCGACTGTTTATAAACTCCCCTATCTTTTAGACAAAGCGCCAAGTCTTGAGAACAATTACTGTAGTCAAGTGGGGTTGAACGACTATATCGACTTGTTGTAGTTCAGAGATATGAATTATCTTATTATCCAGAGGAAAACATGAGGCTATATATACAATGAGAAGAACAAGTTGATTGGAAATCAACTTGGTCCTTGGTATAGATATAACGGGATTAATAACAATGGTTCGGCTTGGTTCCTGATCTGCACCAGCCTCATATCACAACACGAATGAACTCAGCGCACTGATGATGATGATGATAATGATGATGAATTCATTTGCCCGATGTAGCTCGCTTTATACATAAATATGCTACTATGCGGGAGTGTTGTCGGGCCTGCCGACAGCTTTAAATTGGTGACCAGCCCCTTGGTGACCTTAAGAAGCTCATAGCCCGAGCCTCTCGCTGGTCCCATCTAATGTAAAAACAAAACAACAAAACAACAAGTGTTAAACCCCTTGCACCGCAATGAAATGAACGTTCCTGGCCCTCACCGCCTTCACGAGGGCCCTGCTCCCTCTTCGCATCACACCCCTGTAAATTCCACAACTCAGCGCACTCAAATATGAGCGGACATGAGTATTGCAATCTTTTATCAGTCCACCTGGCTATGTTGACCTTACTCACTGGGACTTTGGAAGAGGAACTTATTTTATCTATTACTGACGTGGTTCATCTAGATACTATTTGTCAGCGCAATGAATTGTGATGGATTTGATAACGGAATCACATTGATGCCTGAGGCACTAAGATACTGACACCCAAGGGTGCGCAAGCGGGTAAACATAGACGTGTATTCTCCCGTCTAGCCGCCAGACAGTGGGCCTCCTGCTGTGTCAACTTGTTTGTAACATTTATTACCTACTGAATACTTTTTTCAGACAGGGATGGAGGAAACAATCGCCAAACTACGACAACAGCTTGAGGAAGAGAAATAAGCGCGTGGAAAAGGCAGAGCTCCGCGAAGAGAGAGCGAGAGGCGAACGCGAAAAGAGGCAGAGAGTCGCGAAAAGGAAGAAAAGAAGGCACGAGTAGAGGTCGAAGGGCGAGTGGAACCCACAACACCAACTTCTGAAAGTGATTTCTGCATTCAAATCCCTCTTCGACAGCGTGATCCATTTTTTTTTCCCGATGACCCAGTAAGTCCCAGATAAATGAGTCTTTTTTATATAATATTACAGCTGACACATCATCAGACGTATCAAGTCACGCATTCCGTTTTTGCGTCACCAGTGACGATTAGACAAAGCCTAGAACCGACCAGAAGAAATAGTTCTTTCTATTTATATACTTGATCCGATAATTTCTATCCGAAGGGTATCAAGGATGTTTATACCGCAATGGAACAAAGAGCTTGGTCATGTAGCGAATCTTGTGTTCCAAAGGATGCAAAACTTCTACGAAACGTTCGTTGTGCTGGCAGCTCTGATCAGTGATCTTGCTGTGGGTGCTTTAACCTCTGATGAATTTCACCCGACAAGCTCCGGACTTATGAGGGTTGCAGAAGGGTTTCTTTGCAGCACTGCCGTGATTGCTGTTGTATCTGCAGTTGCCACCATGCTGCTTTTTCATTTTGAGGGTATACAAAAAACGACTCGAAAAGATCTAGCAATCGCATGGTCGCCTCTCACGCTGCTTGATATTTCAATTGTTGGATTTTCTTGGAATGGTCTGTTGGTTTTCCGGGAAAAACATTCAATGGAGGGGCGCTTTGATGGCCACACATTTAGCAGCATTGCTTGCCTCGTGTGGCGTACTTTCTGTATGGATACTATGGAAGTGGCAAACCATGGAATACCGAGCCGGTGCGGTCCCCGAGCCGAGAGCCTATCACCGCAACAACCATGGTCAAGACAACATGAATCAATAAATCAAAGTGATGGCAAGACTGGCTCTTGGGCCTGTGGTCGCAATCTCACGTCATGAAGCTGAATGGAGCTTGGTATGACGCGCATTTCCCGGACCCGCTACCTGGACAGGGGAGCTTTGCAGCTTCACCGTGACCAATTGGATGGATCCTTACTCCGACAGGCTCAATTGGGAATTGTGTATTCAGACTTGCAGTGCTGGCCATCTAATCCCTAGACACCGCAGCACATCCACCGCCTAACCTCAAAGCCAGATAACGCCCTATATACCCAACGCTATTAACGGCTTAATAAATTCTCCTTACTCGTTCATCAAGACCCAATTTTGCT
>HG814434.1:0-18997 GCA_000576735.1 Penicillium fuscoglaucum FM041
AGATTATTTTTAGCATACTGCCTTGCTACGCATATCAGCACCGCTCGGACCGCATTCCTCCAACTAAACAATCGAATTCCAAGATTCCTCTCAACATCGAAGCATAATGAGCCTTAAATATACAAACGGGATTGACGAATTGGCCCTAACGCTCGGTGAGTTGGCATTTCAACTGCAAGCTTATTGTGGTGTTATCTGCATCCAACGGGGCAGTGTCAATCTGGACTGGCGAGTTTACGTCATGTACTCGACAAGTTAAGTTAGTTATTGGATATGCCCCCACTTAGTGGCGCATAATGCCTGTTCTGTAGCTCTGAAACTCATTGGGTCGCCCATCTGCCATCCATATTACGGAGTCCAACCCAGGTCTCAGATCTTCCTGCGCATTGTTGAGTCGGTGTGCAATTGAAATGACGGTATGCCCTCGGTCCGTAAAGTACTCTTTTATCATTTCCTGCATCTTGACCTCTGTTTCCAGGTCCAAGGAGGAACTGGCTTCGTCGAAAATCACGATTGGTTTCCGTTCGTCAATTGCGGAGTCGTGGTTGCGAGTTGATGTCTGAACTCGAAGTAGCGCTTGCGCGAAGGCAAACATCTGCAATTGACCTGTGGAGGCCGGCGGAAATGAAGAGAAGGGTTGACTGAGAAAATCAGATTGCGGCGTATCGTGAAGGAATAGGCTGTTCGTATTGGCCAGGGAGGCATTTTGGAGCAGGGGAGTAGACGGATCTAACCAAAGTCCGGTCTTTTCCAGGACTTTCAGGATTATACCATCGTGATGCTCATCATACGGATCAAGATTGAATCGAACGCTCGCACCGGGCAAAATGAAAGGATCCTGGGGTACTGCAATAAAGCAGCGTCGCCGTACAACATGAACTGGCAAACGACATATGTCCACGCCATCCACCTCAATCGAGCCAGCCTGAGCATTTAATAGCCGTAGTAGGGTAAGAAAGAGACTTGTTTTACCACTGCGACCGAATGTCAGAAATATTGAGCAGGCTTTGATGATTTGGTTGACTGGAATCTTGTTCCAATAGGATCAGATACCTTCCAGTTCGGCCACATAAAATGATTCTCTGGCCAGCTTGAATATCCATATTGACATCACGAAGTACCGGGGCTTGTGGGCTATACGTTATGACTGCATTAATGAAACTTCATTATCGTATGATGCTGTAAGCGGAACTGACCTGTAGCCTGCTGATAAGTTATTGATTTTTATGGATCCCTTTCCTGGCCACTCGAGTAAGGGCTCCAAATAGTGCCACCTTTTGTCTTCTGAAGGGGTGTTTTTATCAACAGATCGCAGCCGTGCCACTGCCCCAAGAGAAGTCTCGAGGGTAGTCCAAGTTTCAACCAGGCGAAGTAACGTCGTGTTCGCAGCTATGATCATATTTAGCGCGATGCCTATGTCGGTCCCTGTAGCCGTGTCCCGAAACGCCACTGCCGAGGCAATTAAAACCACAGCGATTCCTGCGATTAATAAATCCAGAACTATATTGAGCCATCTTTGTAAACACAGGAGAAGATACAATGGACTCTGCGAAATGTCCAGTTTCTCGATGTTGTTGGTTTTGAATTTAGCTCTCCATCCAAATGCACGGATTGTAGCGATACCATCAACCTGTTTCTCAATCAGTATCAAAGAAAATCGGGATCGGGCTCATTATCCTCACTGTATCTATGAAACTTGCGTAAAGTTTTGACTTTGACTCTAGGTCAATGAAACGCAATTGCCGAGATGTTCTCAAATACACTCGTTGAATAAAGTATACACAAACAGTGCAAAATGGCAAAGTCATTGCCATAAAAGGCTGAACCATGAATAGGACAATTCCCTGCATGATGAGCTTGAAGACTTCTGTTGCGTGGTGGTCAAATTAGGCAATTTTCTGGCGCACGTAACAATATTTGACATACGGTTGCTGAGATTAGCGAATGCAGAAGGCAATTGCTTGTCGACTAGCTGAATATCCTGACCAAATCTGAAGATAGCACAAATTAGTATATCAATTATCAGATGAAAGCGATCTGTCTGACCTGTTCAATATAGTACCGATTTCAAAGGTTGAAAAGTACGAAAGCGGAGCACTGTTCCAATTAGCGCTTTAGCTTTTGTAATTAAATTCAATTTCAAACTAACTTCATGATTCTCTCAAGAAGCTTTGCATGGAGAATAGATCCGGATCGTGGAGCGATGACAATATGTGTTGACCTTGAAATCCGGTTAGAGTAACTAATCAGTTAAATTAGTCAGCAAGGAGAAAAACGAACCACATAGTCCCATTTGTTGCTATCCAAGCCATGATAGACAACAAAGAATAACTCAGAACATATGACCATGAATTCGCAGAATTGGATTCAATCCACCACTTCAAGATGTATTGCGAGAAAGTGAGACAAAATGCATAAATAGCAGTGCAGCTGGCCATGAGCAAGATGTTGAAAACTCCGACTGATTTGAAGTAATACCCTAGACTTTACATCAGTCCTCGTCAATTTCATGTGAGCATGTTACCAGCACTTACCATACAATGCTAGATCTCCGATTCTCCTTGATGCATCTGCGGCAGCATCATCAATCCGTGTTTCATCTATCTGTGATTTGTGACCTTTCTCAGACCCCTCAGCTTCTGCTTTTTGTGAAATTTGAAATTTTGTCATTTGGGCATCCGCCTGAAGACGATCATCTTGGGGGCTCATAACGTGTACTCGCGTATCGTTAAGCAAAACTACCCTGTCTGCGAAGGTATAATACTGAGCTGCAATTGGTCAGAGTATTTTCAATGGGAATTGGAAATTGTTAGACAACGTACCCCCATTCGCTATGAGAAAGACCGTGCTACGTAACTTGCGCAGAAGTCCTTCTGGACCAATCAAGGCATTGACGATCTTGCTCTCGACCGCCCCGTCTATGGCGCTGAATGGATCATCCAAGACCATGATGTGACATCGCGAGTAGACTGCACGAGCAAGGGCCTTTCGTAGTTCTGTCAGCATATTCGCGAGCGGTATCCATGCAGTTGTTAAAGCTTACAATGCGAGATTTCTGTCCTCCAGAAACATTAATGCCACCGCTTCCAACCAAAGTCTCGTCTCCGGCAACCAGTGATTCCAGATCCTCATTCAGACTGCAGGCTTGAATAACAGTACGATACCATTCCACATCAAATTTGGTGGACCCGCCGCAAATAATATCTCGGACTGACGCATTGGGAAGCCAGACTAAAGAACTGCAAAACGCGATATTTCTGTTTGCGACGGCAATTCTTCCCTCCGTAGGAATTATTTCGCCCAGTATTGTCATCGCCAGGGTTGACTTTCCACTGCCAATAGGCCCTGAACATATGAAGATTGAACCTTCCTCCATTTGCAGGTTCACATCTTGAAGAGTCGGACGTGAGCTGGAGCGTAGTTGGATTTTGACATTTTCTAGCACAATTGCGAGTCTTTGACCAGTCTGGAGATTGCATGTGTCTCCTCCGGGGGGTGACAATTCGGTCACACGTTGATCCTTTAACGATCCTTGAATCAAATAGGCCTGTATCCTTTCAAAATTTGCCAAGGACGCAACTGCACGAGGTATAATAGTCATGACCATATTCGCCGGATGGGTGACAAGGCCTAAGATAGCAATAGTGGTGAAGACAACATCAGCATTAAATACGGCCTGTGTATTCCGAGAGACTGCAAACAACACTAATGTTAAGACGGGGGAGAATATCCCCAACGCATTAGCTACAAATGTCGGTCAGTACTGAGCTTCAATGCAGCCAACGAATATAGCTGGGATCATGAAACCCCCATCTATCGGAGCAGGGGGAGTCGATAGTGCCTTACCACTGGCGTTGTATGCGACCATAATCCAGCGCAATCTCATTGACATTGCGATTTCTCGAGCTCTCAAATTCAAGATCAGGAAGCTTGTAGCTTTCTCAAGACCTAAAATCTTCATACTCTTGATTCCCCCAAGAATGGAAGTGCTCATAGCAAGGCGATCCTGAGTTGCAGCACTCCAATCTCTTTGTCTCCCCTGAAGATGTTTTGCAACATATGCGCTCATTCTAGAACAGGCTATTGTGACTTAGCTCTTTTCTAATTCATGGGGTAAGCTTATAGCATACCAAAAACAATTAACAGGGGCAGTGGGGCAAACCACCCAATTTGCTTGGCAAGGAGAATCGTGCCGACTAATACTTCGATGACTTGAGCCCAAGTCTCATGAAACATTTCTCCGGAGGTGTCAACGCTGTCAACATCCGCACTCATGAGTGTTAAAGCCTTTCCGTCTTGACGATGGGATTCTTCAGCTCTTAGTGATCGAGCGTGAATTAGGCCAATGAGAGCCCCCCGTGTCATCATCTGTAACCGGTTGAGCTTGTGTCGATATGATGACGTTGAGATCTATATTATGGCCTCATTAAATACGGTATTTTTGGAGTGGTTGAAAAAACTTACTGCAAGCCCGCAGTATATAATAATGGTGAGCATGACTAGCCAGTATCCCGAATCACTGCCTTCATCGTGAGAATTGCTCTTGCGCACAAACCCAATGGTAACACTGATAAGAATAGGTTGTGAGTAACGGAAGACTATCAAGAAGAGGCGTGGTAGGATTGGCGATAGAAACTCCCCCCAGAAACAACGAAATAGCACAAGAGGCAAGGTGAAGCTGTTTTCTGGTTGTGCTGAAAGCAATTTGAATAGTTTTGTCAGTTCCCTACTTTAGCAAAATCCAAGGTTATGGGACTCTTACATCTCTGATTCCAAGCCCGAATAGAACGTTTTCTCAATAAGCTCGAAGATAGTGCTCGATCAACTTTCGGCAAGTCGTCTTGTTTCAAAAAGCCGTAGTAGCCCTCTTTGAGGATGGGATTAATCCACCAGAAGAGCGCGCGACCAAGAAGTCCTGTGAGTTCCTCGGGTGCAAAAAGTCTGTAGGGAGGCTCTAAAATTGCGATTTTGCTCTGCGACTCCGTCACTAATAAGCTCAGCTCTAGTGACAATCTTATGATCATGAGAATCCGCGACGCAGTTCCCAAGTTACCTGACGGCATTGTAAGAACAACGAAATGATTGATAGCAGATAAGGTCACGTATATAATCACTGGGCTAGATGGCCGGACAGTCTTGCGGTGTTCAAAAAATGACAAAATTGAGAGTGCAAAAGCACCTAGAGTCGATGCGAATGACAGAAACTGCCCATTGATATCATGCACGAACGCTGTTGTTTGAATGAGAAAAATGAGCTGGATAGCGACAATTCCAAGGACAAGGATCTATTAACGTCAGATACACGTTTCAAATTAAGTTTTATGTAAATAAAGGGGATATCTGACTGTTTTGACATGGCCCTGAAGATTAGGAATGACCTTGGTAGTTGAGCCGTGTAGATTCCATAATTTGAGAGGCACATAAATCACGAAGAGCAAAGATAGCAAAAGCGAGTAGCGATCGAGCCAGTGAAACATAGCTGACATTGTAATGACGGAATCTGTGTTTCAATTGAGGTCAAATTTCCAGTCAAATCATTTTTTTTCAGGATCAATTTCAGTGGAGACACTTTTTTTTCTTCGACGGACTAGCAACATTAATATGGAAAAGAGCAATCATGGCTTTAGAGCTAGGGTGGATGATTACGCGGTAGATGCATGATTACGGGCTAGACTAAAATTATACTGATTTTGCTGGGATGGCGCAATATTAGGCGGGTTTGATTCGCCTCTTTGAACCGCCCGTGCGCAACTTTCCCTACAGGGGCGATAAACGAGGGTTCTCTAGATAACTATCCCTCCCTAGTCCCGCGCTCTCTGATCATGGAAATGGGCGTATTTTATCGACCAATAGGGTCCTTCCTCGAACATGTGATACAGTACTCCGTATGTACTTAGTCTTATTTTCTTAATTACTAAATATCCTGCCACGCAATTATGTGTGGCGCTAAATAAGTAGCCGAATGTTAAGCAACTTGTATACTTAGTGGGGAGACCATGTCCCGATCACGGATTACCGTACAGTTACAGGTCACATTCCGTCCCGTAAGGAAAAAGGTCATATTAGTACGAGCCTAGCACTACTTTCACAATATACTCGTGCACCTCTCTCATTTTGACCTTTGTCGAAAGACTCGCTTTTTTCCGAGGGCGACTCTCGGTCGTGGTGGGTTTTGTTCATTACATCCGATTCGTAAGTCGTCAGAGCGTACTGCCAACGAGCATCCCCTCTTCACTAGTTAGTTGTTAGTCAACGAACATATTTCACTAACTAACAGACCAGAGTAGGCTTAATATCTATCCAAAGACCACTAACCCCGTAGGAAATATTAATAGTACATTTTCACCTAAACTACCATTAAATGTCCTATAGCTATAAAAATAAGCCTCATCTACGAAAGCACTTATCAAAGGACACTAATAAAGTCTGTATCTATAGATTATATTTTTAATTAGTTCATTGAAGGCTATAAATAATAAGAAAACCTATAATATTCCTAGTATACAAAATAGCGTTTTTCGCGTAGAAAATAAGACAACGAATTAAAAGAGGGCTCATATAAGTAAAGAAAATCTAGGTAGAAATAGTATAGAAGAGATATACCTTTTCACATCTATAAACCTTACCACCATAGCATATACCCAAAGTATTATAGCCCAAGGACGGAACTATTAGTTATTTTGAATATCAGTATGTGATTCGCGGAATATTTCGAAGTCAATAAAAAATTTAGAGAATAAATTTCAGCGGTCCCGATAGTTGCGACGGTGAGTTTTACTTAAGCAGCCAGAAACGGCGCGTGGGCGGTAAGTAGCCCCCAATCCAGCGTGAGTTTTTGTCAGTAATGATTAGTTTTCGGTGGTCATTAGTAACCTACGGACCCTTAAATAGTTGGCGACTACCAAGGTGGTAATAATAAGGCGAATACAGGGTACCGTTACCAATGAGACACCATCAATGGATTTGGATTGAATACTGAAGCTACTATCCAACCAGCGCCTTCCCCTTCCATAGGACAAGTCAATATAATCATGAATAGTCTTATGAACCCCAATGGTGTCTTAATCACTCTTCCTATTCGAGCATCTAGTCCGTTACCTTGCTTCACTCGACCATTCGAAACGCAGGAAATCGCGTTCATCGTGAAGATACAGCTTGCCTGGGCCGCGTGGAGTAAGAAGAACTGCAGAATGCGCCTCTACAGTTTCTCCTCCCTGGCGATGATGGGGCCGTCCGAGGGCTCTCTCGCGATGATGGGGCCATCCGAGGGCTCCCTGGCGATGATGGACCAGGTAGAGCCCCTGGGAGCCGCCAAGTCGGTAAGTAGAGGAGTGGCCATGATAGGTGCCACGAGGATGAAAACCCCAAAGGACCCGGCAAAATTCGAGATCTTCATGGTGTTTTTGAATATTTCAAATCTCCTGAATTTCGGAGTGATTCTGTTACTAAAGGGGGTTTGAATGCTGCTTCAAAGTCTTGTCTCGTGACCGAAAAACAAGGCTGATCGAACAGAACGTGAGAGGGCTATATATAAGCATTTTCTCCTTATGATTCTTATAAAAATGAACGAAGGGTCAAATTTGCTGACGGGAGCATAATCAATAGAGCGCCACCAAGGGCAAGTGCTCAGCAACGAGAAACGCAGAAGCGTCATGCCAAAGCGCAATCTCGAATATGATACATGTAACGTGCATTCTTCTGAAAAAAAATACGTGCAAAGATACGTGCACTACTAGAGGGGCCGGGTTGTAATCCTATAAGGGACCCACTTGCTTCCAGGCATAATTCTTACTCGGAATTCAGCAGGTATGTCGACAGTGCGCACGGACTGCACTATAATGTAGCTGCAAGCTTATTTGCAAGCTAATATGCAATCTATCATGCAAGCTTATATGCAAGCTTATATGCAAGCTTATATGCAAGCTTATCTTCAAGCCTATCTACAAGCTTATCTAGTTACAATCTGACCTCGCACCTTGGCGAAATAATCTTGCATCTGAAATCATATGGACTTCTCAGATCAAACATCATGTAAGGACAGTAACGAAGAAAAATCAATCAGTGTGGTAGCTAAGGGGCCTACCAGAGACTTAATTGGATATCAATTTTTGGAAAGAGAACGATGGGACGAAAGCAGGGCTTCTCGATTCAAACGGTGCGGAACCTTGCTGGTATAGCGGCATTCTTCATTCTATTATTGAATATTTTCGGAGACCCGCTGGTTACGACCCTCAGACATACAGCTCATCAGAGCTTTTCAGAACTGAATCTTGCACCTTTGAATGAAACTCTAGGCGTATGTCCTCGTCCCTCCTCTGCCAATGAGACCTCAAGGTTTTCACAATTGCTTATATTATTCCAGTTCGAAAGGATTGCCGTTGTATCAACGGGCACATCTTGGAGGCTACACGGCCTCACTGAAGCGGCCAATTTTACCAATATTCAAATTGATGTGCCCTTTCAGCCGGCGTGGACAGATACAGAAGTCAACAAATTTCGAGGTTATGGGGCTGATGACCGACATGGGGAGATCGGAATGGGCCAGGCACGTTGTTGGCTAGGTCATCTCAATATCTGGAAGGAAATGATAATACAAAAATGGTCAAGCATCCTTATTATGGAGGATGATGCAGATTGGGATATTGCTATTAAGCAACAGCTGTTGCAAGTCGCACCTCTGGTCCGAGAAGTCACGGGAGCCGCAAATTCGGAATCATGGTCACCTTACGGAAGCTCGTGGGACCTCCTTTGGCTTGGCCACTGTGGCGACTATATTCCCTTCTCGCCTGCATCCTTTGTGGATGAGACACTCCCAGGGTCCTCAATGTACCGCGAGAATGATGGAAGATTCACAGAGTTCCCCCATCACCTGAGGATGGTCCATATGTCTGTGGGCCCGATATGTACCTATGCCTACGCCCTGACTGCTTCAGCTGCGTCGAAAATTCACCAGCTTTCCAGGTCGGGCATGGACAGATTGATCACCACTCATTTACGAGAATGGTGCCAGGAAGGCTTTCTAAGATGCGTGACGGTCAACCCGGAACTTTTTCACCATCACAAGCAGGCCGGTGAGATTTCAAGTGAAATAGGCGTCGTCGAAGGCTGGGACAAGCGAGCGGCAGTTGACTTCACGGCCAATATTAGATACAGCGCAAGATGCAGTAGCAAGGGCCAGAGACCTGTAGCATGTCAGAACGAATTTGATTCTGTTTGATTGAAGATGGTTTCTTTATCGAGAGATAATAGGTCTTCATCAAACATAACATTGTGCATTTGAGGAATCTGGCCAGATTCCAGGGCTGTTATCTTTAAGTATCAATTTGGATAGGGGATGCCAGCATTTAATGAACTTTATATGAGGCCATCGATCAAAAGTCTTTGGCCTCTTCCAATATTCCGACTCAGTGACTTCAAAATTAAATATGCAACTTGTTCTTGTTGTTGTTTTAGTATAGGTATGTATTTTTTTAATCGCTAGATCCTGCTGTCAACCAGGGCAGGAAAGGACTAAGGTATTCGTAGCTAAGAGACAGAAGAAAGGAAGTGAATATCTGTATTCTGAGTGAACTGAAGGAAGAAGAGAGAGAGAGATAGAGAGCACATTAACGAAGGAAAGCAAGCGCTGGAGCAATCGAAAAGAAGCCACCTGACCTGAATCCAATAGTATCCAATCTCATTCAACTCCTAGCCAGAGACTGCAATTTTCTTATAAATTATCAAGCCACTTAGCGCCATAGCATAACCTATGATCTCGGAAAATTTAATATCAGTCTTCCAAATCACTGTGGAAGCTGTAATAAGTATGATGTCTTTTAGAACTCCGCAAACGCTGAGCTCAAGAGAAGAAGTCTTTTGTATCTGAAAGGAGATCAGTTGCAGTCTGTACTGGAGCAGTGGCCCTACTTACAACAAAAAGACCAGAGAGATTAAGCATCGAGGTGAAAGTACAGTTCAGAAGTAGAGCTGCCCATACATCACGAACCTCCGATATGGTGGGGAATGGGGTAAAGACCCTGGTCATAGCCCCCAAGAGGGCACAAAATGGCGCAAGATGGTAGAATAGCGTTGCTGGGTCGAATGTAAACTTACGAGACGTTAACAATTTTTGCATGAGAACAAGGCGGCATGAATCGGAAACAATGCCAATCGATTGCGCCGATATGCCGTATAAGTCTGTTTGAATATATTGGGAAGATGCGACAAAGATCCCGAGTGAAATCAGAAGCAGCGTGCCGGTTATCTTTGCGCTAAATTGAGCAGCACCAAGCAACAAAGAAATTAGATAGACCATGACAGGTGATAGTCCTTTGAGGATTTGAATCATTGTAATGCTAATGTAAGCCACAGCTTCATTTCCACAGATAATACTGGCGTTCAGGAAAAATGCCACTGGGATGATGAGGCACATGTGCTCATGGAATGTCATATCGATAATCTCGAATGAGAAATTCGGGGCCAAATACTTCAAGATGCTTGTTACCAGTGTTCCAAATAGCATATGGGAAGTAGCCAGAAACGCGGCTGCACAAGTTCGTCAGTATTTTGACGAAAGAGCAGTAAGTGATCTTACGGTACTCTGTACGCCCTGGTTAATAATAGTTTATGAAGTAGGACATGAATTGACTTACTAAAATTCATTTCATCTACCAACCACTTGTTTGGTAACACCACGGACACACTCAAACTCAACCATATGCTGTCCAACAAACATTAGATAAGCGATTGCCACAGGCACAATGTGACTACCTACCAAACCCGAACCGCGGCTTCCCGTCTCTCCCATGCTGATCTTGTTACGACCATCGATATTTTATAAAGATCGTAAGTCGATAAAGTGTGTCCCCTTTGACTGATTCGCAGTTTTTTGGGAGGTCACTTAAGAGACAAAGAATAAGTTCGGAAGAGATTAAAAAACATAAGGGAGCTCTGGTCATATTCTATGGTGAATCTACCCAGGATTACAGTGGGTCCAATGCATGCATGCATGACATTATTACAAGGGTGACCCTCGTGATTGCTTACATACCCTCGAACCGTTGACTTGGCCAATAATACGTCAAGTGAAGTGACCCACAATAAGCATTCCTATCTTACACCCAACATTGGCGAAAATCGCCCCGAGCCGCCTTGGCGACAAGGACGGCAAGCCTCAGTATTTTTAGCTTGAGAAATCAAAACCGCAGCCTTTGAGAGTCGGCCGATTTAAAAAAATGAAAGAATACGCACCAATGGATTCAGGCTATGAGGTCATCACTCCTCGGAGGACAAGACTTTCCGGCTGTCTTCGTTGTATCTCGATTATCTTTTCTTTACATTTTCTGATAGCTCTTACATGGATGTTCTTGTTTTTAGTCCCGTCTATTTCTAAAACCCAGGAGGAATTGCTCATCCATAATCGTCTTGCCAAAACCAAAAACGGAACTTATGTGGGCATTTATAACGATAGATTCCATCAGGATTTCTTTCTCGGTATGCGTTATGCCCAATCACCGGTTCGGGACCTTCGATTCCGTCTTCCCCTCTCTACCAACGTTTCGTGGAAGGATTCTCAGCCAGCATTTGAATATGGGCCTCATTGCATAGGATACGGGGTGAGTCACAACCTAACACAGTCTTGATGTAAATAGTTACTGACAAAATGATGGTTCTCACGAAATAGGACCATCAGGAACAGTTCAACCAATCGGAAGATTGTCTTACACTGAACGTTGTACGTCCTTCAGGTTATGAAAAAGTGCTTTTGCCTGTTGCCGTGTTCATCTACGGAGGAGGGCGCCATGGAGGAGGATCGGGTGATGGGAGATATAACTTTTCCTACTTAATATCCCACGCGGTGATGGAAAATCTTCCATTTATTGGGGTTTCATTCAATTACCGATCTTCATTGTGGGGCTTCATTTCTGGAGAGCAAATTAAAGGCACGGGAAACACGAATGTGGGTCTCCATGACCAAAGATTAGCCCTACATTGGATTCAAGAAAACATTGAAGCCTTTGGAGGAGACAAAAAACGGGTGATAATATGGGGTGCGAGCTCAGGTGCCGATTCAGTTGGCCTGCATCTCACTGCATATGGTGGGCGAGATGATGGTCTTTTCCGAGGAGCCATCATGCAAAGTGGGGGTCCAATTGTCAAGACATCCTATTCATCTTTCAGCGCCGATGAGATGTATCAAAGGCTCCTGGTGGGATCGAATTGCTATGGAGTGGAGAACTCATTGGATTGTTTGAGACATATGTCTGTCCATGACCTCAATGCGGCATTCAATGATTCTGCTCAGGCCAATAGTCAAATGATGGCCACTTTTGCCATTCCGACTCTGGATGGAAAGTTCGTTGAACGGTACGGCAGCCAACTGGTGACAGAAAGACGTTACGTCCCTGTTCCCATTCTCAGTGGAGTTGTCTCTAGTGAAGCTGCAACATGGATCCCTTCTCAAGTGTCAGTTTGGCAAGATCTGATCACTTTTCTAATTGGTAAGCAGTTCTGAAAGAATTTTGTGTTGGTGCTCTTTCTTCTTTCCAGTCCTTTTAATTCCCTTTCTGATGCCTTCTTCATCCGCTTATTGGTATTAACGCTAACATCTAGAATCATCGGCAGAGGACAGCGGTTATTCCAGCTCAGTTATAGAAAACCTATCAAGCTACTATCCGGAAAGTGACGTCACAGAGCCTCTCAAACCTCCAATAGGTTCTATTAGTGACAGTGATACATTTGTGAGAGTGAAGACAGTTATTGGACATATTGAGATGAACGCAGCCCAAAGGCTCGTTTGTGAAAGTTTTTCTGCTTCCGCTGGCTGTTTTAACTTCATATTCAATGCCACACCCGCCTGGCAGCGTGACCCTCGGGTAGGCGTGCCTCATGGTGCCGAGATCGGTCCTCTTTTCCAGAATCTCGACGGATTAGGATTTGATGGGAATTCGTTTCTTGGTAAAGATCCTGCGTACTACGAGATGTCGAAGCTGATGGGTACAATGTGGGCTGGCTTCATCACAAACTTAGATCCAAATGCTGGGCTGGAGAGCAGTGGATACTATTGGCCCAAATACGAGCTTGGGAATCGGCAAGCATTTGTTTTCGATGAAAGAAATGTTGGAATGACCGTTCAAGATAATTATCGCGAGGATTCCATACATTACATTAGTCGGAATCTCGCTAGTGTGTTTAGGAAATGACCGAATCAGAGATCGTGAACACATAAACCAGACCATAAGAATGCTAGAAGCGTATATAAACTCAGTCGAGAATATTAAACTGGATTGTTCTTTTGAGTCTCCCGGGAGAACAACAAAGGTAAGCTTTCGTGGCCAACCTTGGAACTAGAGGGTAATCCAAGGTCAATGGGTCAATCGCGCGGGTCGCAGGAGTGTGTATTGTGTAACTGGTGCTAGGCTCGTACTAATATGACCGTTTACCTTACGAGACGTGACGTGACCCGTAACGGTATGGTAGTGTATGTAGCCGCTTCCGTGAGCAAGAACATCGCGTGATTTAGGCTAAAGTTGTAGCATTTGACTGTGTGGGGGGCTCTTTTCTTCACCTGAATAAACCCTTGTGCATTTTACTACGAAGCTGTATACCTCACACTCGCCCTGTGAGCAATCATTCTATTGTTGAGCAATTCAATCCCTTTTCTGGCTTGATTCGCTATTCCAACTTTACTTATCGCTATCCTCGACTCTGCATGGTATTCTCGATTCGCCGGACCTGATGTTACATTGCAGGCCTTGGCGTCGCAAGTCCATCCTTAGCCAGTCGCTTAGCAAATACCGTGGCGCTTTGTGATTCTCGGACGCGTACGCCTCTCCCACCACATTCAATCAGTGCTTCTAATACCTCTTACAGCTATCAGCGACAAGATAGCTCAGACTCCACCCTGTCAACTCACGCCTCTGTATCCTATCATGAAACACGAGACTATCACCCCCTTTTTTCTCAGCAGATCGATCTACGATCAATAATTCTTTGCCCATCTATGCAAAGTATAATTTAACTCTTCTGTTGTAAATCCGTATAACACATTAATCAGAAAGGTTGATATTTCCAACATTGGATTCTCTGTAACCGTCAACAGTTGTTGAGGTTTTGTTTTTGTTTATTCAATACAGATGGGTCATAGGGGTAGGCGGGGAAGTTGCCACTGAGCCCCACTTTAATGATAGGAGACTCCAAGATGTCGCTAGTTAAGTGAACTACCCAGCGATCACGCACCGGCACAATGACTATCATGTATGGCGTCTTGAAGGGAGATTATATAAACTACGCTAGTTCCGCTGTTTCTGATCGACATCGCCTAATCTTAAGGCCTTAGCCGAGGAAAAACTTGCAACGAGAAGAAACCGAGCACCAGTCATGGAGGACACAGAACCCGATGGTGGAAACAGACTCGAAAAGAGAAGACGACAAAACCGTGAGTCCCAGCGTCGGTTCAGTATGTTACTCTGCGGTCGGGTCTTATTAGTATTCTGTGGCAGTGGCGATGTTCATTAGTGACTAATCAACAAAAAGGGATCGCCACAGGAAGAAGCCGCAACTGGAAGAGAGCCAAACAACTACCTTATCAGAATCCCAGCAGATCATCGCCGAAAACCAAGGATATGTTAGACCGTTTGAACCTGCCACTACTTCACCAAATCATTCCGTTTTGAATTGGGCTCCCAGAAGTGAACTGACGGGTACCACCACGACCATATCGAATTTCTCAAGTCCATGGAATCATGACCCCGCCCATCAGTCTCCCGGCTATCCAATGATGGAGATGGATAATCGACATCTAGATAAACAAAGTGTTTTGTTCGACATCCCTGATACATCCGTGATAATGTCTGAACCAGGGGAAGGTGCATGCTCTGCAACAGCCGAATCCGCTAGAAGTGTACCGAAGGGTGCTGTCTATTCGAGCGATGAAGTGAGCCCGAGACTCCAAGCCAAACGGTCCTTTGTAGGCGCCTCGACCGCAGAACAGGCATCTTTGAAGAGACTGTTTTATCCCCCTAAGACTTGGCAGTCCTATGCGTCGAACCCGCCCTACGAATGTTCCCCAAACGAATGTCCTCCCAACGAATTTGATCGAGTTCTTAAAACACACTCTCAAGAACAAAGTTCGGGGGGCCAGCCTATCGAATTACAACGTGAACCGCCTAAGACTTTATTGCGTCCTCAAAACGTAGAACTCTCTTTCCTTCTCCTATTTGAAACCCTTTCTGCTATCGAATACTGTTCATTGACTTACCATTATCTAGTCAGCTAAAACTACTATCTCAAAAGGTCAGGTGTATACACCCTTCGGGCACTTGAAACCTCCAAGGTCACAAGGAAGCCGGGGGGGTGGCATGAAAGAGAAGATGGATATGATGATTGCAGAGATCCAAGAGATCTACAGAGTCGGTGCCGTTATAGGTCTGTTCTAGGAGGATCCAAAACTTCAGCAGCATATGGAAGCTGTGAGGAAGAGATTTCGAGCTTTGACGAGAAGACGGCCAGAGAGAAGAGAACACGTTCCGAGTAATAATGGGGATGATCATGATATCGATACTAGTGAGGATTCCAGTGAAGACAGTTACGAAGAATGATATAAATTTTCAGACCATGGGACGTTTTACTCATAGGATATGGAAAAGGTTCACCGTCCTTATGTGTCGAAATAATTCCTAGGTCATATGATTTTTCCGTTAGCTCCGAATACTCCGAGTTATATACTCACAAAGTCGCCTTTTGGGCCCTCTAAACTCATTATTTTCACGCTATATATAACTTAAATGGTAGAATGACAAAGGCATATTAAGGATCCCCTTTCACTAAGGGTTCACGATTAAAGTGAGGCTAAGAAGACTCATATATTAACCGTAAGTAAGTACAATTGGCAGAGCTATATCAACTTTTAACCGCTTGTAGGTAATAAATAGCTTTTATCATATATATTATTTAGCTATATTCAATAGCTGGAAAATGCAGCATTCCTTTCATAAAAAGCGCTAAAAAGACTACTTTTGGCATAAGAATATGGGAGTTAATCCACTCCAGACTTCGGCACGGGCCTTTCCGTGGATAAATCACTCCTTGTTCACCTGGAAATACCCACGGGCTGTCCACATAGGCTTGTCCACGGGCCTGCCGAAGTCTCGACCCTGAATTGTCTACCGTATGTACAGTTTGAATTCTTTCATTAAAACTTGTCAAAGAACTAGCCTACAGAGTGCAAAAGACCATATTTCCTTTCTATATATCTGATCTGATAAAGATAACAATTTCAAGGTAAAAAGCGAATTGAATTCTATCTCAAAAAGCGCAAAGTGGTGAAACTGATTTCGATCCCTCTTGTAATACATTCAACTCAACATCCGTCGGAGGTCCTCCCTGTACCGTTTGGGGATATCACGGGCAGGATTCGACGGACATTGTTCTATTGCACAAGGGGGCCCTGTATACCAGCGGTTTAACTTTAACGTTGTGTACCGAGCGGGAACCATACCCAAAGCGATGTCGGACCCACCGACGGGAGGGCCCGAGCCCTTTCCCACAAACACTCAAGAAACGATCACCAGCATATCAGGGGAAGAACTGCAGGCTACGACAGCTGCTGACAGCTCCGGCTTGCTCTCTGAGAATCGGAAACGAACCCGGAGTGGCGATGTCTTCGCACCTGCGGACCCCGCTGCTCGAATCACTACCAAGGAGGTGTGGAAACTCATCGGCACGCTGAAAGACGTCATCCGCCGCCAAACCGCGGCCATCGTAGCTACCCAAGATGAACTGCAGGAGATCAAACACAACCAGAATGTTCTTCAGGAACAGAACGAAAAGCTTCACGAGGAGGTGAAAGCGTTGCGAGCACAAGTGGAAAACGCCCCACCAGCAACGGCGACCAGGACCTGGGCCACAGTCGCAGCTAGCGGCGGCAATGACACCTCCCCGCTGAACCACTCTAAACCTGAGAAAGAGCAAAATTGCATTCGAATCAGCACTCAAAGGACCTTTGTGGACCCAAGAGACAGTAATGACAATGATGGAAACGCCTTCGGGCGATACCTCCCCATCGATGCCGCCAACAACCACATTCGCACCGCATTGCAGAGCGAAGCCGCAACGCAAGACGTCCAGGTGGCTGGGGTCGGCACTACCAAAACTGGCTATATCATTCGATTCAAGAACACGGAGTCGACTGAGGCGGCCCGCAGCAACACCGAGTGGCTACATCAATTGGGCAACAACACAAAGCTGGTAAAACCACGGTTTGGGGTCGTCGTACACCGAACCCCCACCGAGGAATTTGACCTGGAAACCGGGGCCACTCAGGCGGCAGAGAAAATTATCGAAGACAACGATCTAGCGGAACACGGCTTTCGCATCGAAGAGCTGGCCTGGATGAAAGCAAAAGACAAGACCCTAGGGAAATTTGCTTCTCTGGGCATTTGGTTCGACTCCGCAGAAGGAGCGGACCATATGCTTCGGGAGGGGTTCCTTGTTAGTGGGAACTTTATTCACCAGGTGGAGCGACGGGAAATCAAGAGAAAGAGATGCTTCCGATGCCAACGGTTTGGCCATTTGGCATGGACGTGCAAAGAAACGCCACGATGCGGACACTGTGCGGGCCAACACGAACGGGAGCGCTGCCCGCCCGGAGTGAGGGCCAGATGCCTCGACTGTAGTGGTGAACACCCTACGGGCGATCGACAGTGCCCAGCGCCGGCGACCTTCAACCCCACAAGATGCTAGAAAGGAACCTTAGAGTCCTACAGTTGAACATGATGAAATCAGGACCGAGAATGGAGGCACTGATCAATGACCCTCAGAGCCAAGATCTGGATGTTCTTTTGATCCAGGAGCCATCCATTACCACATACCGCACGCACGTCAACCACAGCGCTTGGCGACTTTATCGACCTACTACGCAAACCGACGCAGTTCGCTTTCGCAGCCTTATCTATGTCAACAGAAGAATCTCCACTTCCTCACACCGTCAGATCCCTTGCGACCACCCAGATGTCGTAGCCATCAAGATCTGGACAGCCGACTCCCAAATCTTTCTCTTTTCGGTCTACATACCTCCAGCACCGCTTTTCATGCGCGACGACGAGTCAGCACTACCAGCCCTTACAGCAATACAAAACACCATTACGACCGCGCTGCAAAATGAGCAGCGGCCGACGAACATCATTCTATCCGGAGACTTCAACCGACATCACCCACTGTGGGGCGGCAACCACATCCCACCCAGATTCGTCGAGCAGGCCGGGGACCTGATCGAGTTTCTCCAAAGCCACAACCTCCACAACTGCCTCCCCCGAGGGACAGCGACTTACTGGGCCTTGAACAATCCAGGCCAAAACTCGACTATCGATCTAACAGTGACAGACAAACCGGAACGGCTTGTCAAGTGCCATCTGTATCACGAGAACTACGGATCCGACCACCGTGCGACGTACTCGGAATGGAATGTTCAACCCCAGAGCAAGCCAAACGACAAAGTGAGAAAAGCGTATGAGCGCGCGGACTGGGCCAGAATCGGCGAGGAGGTAGCACGGAAGATGAGCCCCTGGAAGGATATCAAGACCCGGCCAACACTCGACCGGGTTGTGGAGAAGCTCACATCAGCGACAGCCCAGGCAGTCGACCAGTTCACGCCCGACACCCGCCCAGCACCATACTCCAAACGGTGGTTCACACCAGATCTCAAGGTTCAACAAGTTGAAGTCAATCAACTGCGCAGAAGATGGCAGGCGAGCTGTGCGGAGCTTGGACGAGACCATGCTAGCACCACTGCTGCCTTTCAGGTCATGCAAACTAAGCGCCGAGCATGGACTCGAACGATCGAAAAGGCTAAAGCGTCACATTGGAAACAGTTTCTAGATGAGGCGGGCGAGGGGAAGCTCTGGAAAGCTGCGACCTACATGAAGCCTCGAGAAACATGGGGGTGCACCCCGGCCCTGAAGGTGGGCTCACAAGAGTTCACCCAGAACGAAGACAAAGCAAGGGCCTTTCTTGAAGCGTT
>HG814435.1:0-18610 GCA_000576735.1 Penicillium fuscoglaucum FM041
GGTGGCCAGGAGTATCCTCATTGACCTTGCAGGATACCCCAGCTGTCCTTCACTAACCAAGCTTGTGTCCCTGGTTTTGCAGCCCTCTCGAGCCCCCGTGGCTGTGCCTTAACGAGTTCGTCGAGGGTCGTCGCCAGACTGTGCACCCCGCTTGGAAGAGACCACAGGATGTCCTGGTCAGGGTTGCCCGTAGCTTTGCTTTAACGAGGCTCCGACCCAGGCCATTCCGTGGGAACGACTTGCTCAACCTGCTGCGCCACCAGTTGTATTCCCCCTCGCCGCTCAACGCCATCTCGTGTGTTTCCATTTGTTGGTCTCATATTTCGTGTGCTGTCTTCGATATTTTCCTCATTCATGTTCCTTGGCGTCTCGCGATCTCAGAGGGTGTTCAAGCTCAGAGGTGTCCTGTCTCCTGCCTAGGCGATACCACAACCACTGGAGAACAAGTCCAGCTTCGGTCTCGAGTACGAGTCGAGTAGGCAGTCGTCGGATGGTTTTCATAACCCGTTCTCCTCTGGTTTGTGTGGGGTGGAATGGATGTCGTCACCCACGGAAAACTCTGCGGCCCGACCCCTATTCACCCCCACACGGATTCTTTTGGCTTCCCCTCCACAGAATGAGAGGGTACTGACACCGGACACCACGAGAAGGTAGAAATCCATCGTCCTAACTGCTTGACGAAAGCAGCTACCTGACGTGCTCGCCAGGGGCTTCTGACGGTACAGACGCGCTCGAAATCAGTTTCACCTCTTTGCTCTCTTCAACTCTTTGTCGAACTTTGTTTTGCATGAGGCTATACCTTTTATGGTTACTCCCACATTCTTGGCAGTATTTTTGTACGGTAATATATAATACTATAAAAATAGAGATCGTATCACGGATGTATGGACTAAGCCCTGTCTGGAACCACTTACAAACGCATCAAACAGACCAGTCGGCTCGTCGGCTGTCCTATCACCTTTTCACCTCTTATTTGCCCCTTAGTCAACCACGTTAACTGCCTGTAACTAACGTAGCGGACGAGCGAGGCAAACCCAAACACAATACTGGTGAGATTCACTATTTCTTTACAACTTGAAAAATGACTTCACCGTCCTGCAAAACGATTTATGTATATCGAGGGGACGCTAGGATATTGGGAAATACACGTGACCCCTCGTTCTTGTAGTTTCTAGGGCCTTGGGCGTTTCTGGAAGACCCGTTTGAAAACTCCAGTCCCTCATAATGCCACAGCCAAAAGGCCAGTATGTACAAATAGACCGATGGCAAACCACCCGCCTAGTCTTTTCCAGATGCCTGCAATTCTGGCATCTGTAGGCGTAATATTAGATTGATTGACATAGCAGGCGTGGTAAACCTGATACTCAATAAACCGCCTATATTCTCCTAATTTAGTGTAACCTACAGATGAATAGCTTGGATCTATCGGATGTCTTCCTCAAAAGAAGCTAATGCATTAGTACAAAAATTCGAGCAAACATGATCACCGATTAACAACTAGGGATGGGGGTGTTCTCCGAAAGCGTGAGAAATATGACACAGCCTGATGAACAGCCGATCACGAGAGTTGTTGCACATACAGCAAACAGCGAGAGATTGGCTGGTCGATATTCAACAGGCAACCACAAGAGGTTGACTCCATTATAAGTTATCCAGGAATAGTCATCATTCAAGCCATACCCATACGGTCTTGGCAAGGAAGCAAAGGACTGAGTGGACATGATAGGACGATTAAATCCTATATCGAATGTACCAATTGTCGTGTGTATCTGGTTGAGATTGACTTTATCAAATTCAATGAAGCCAGGAGACCTGATATAGACCACTGACGCGCACTGGCCGGTGGCAGGATCCCAGATCCTGACAGCCTTATCCCACGAGGCTGATGCGAGTCGAGTACCATCTTGCGACCAGGTGATCGAACGGACCGAATCGCTGTGCCCCTCGAGGGTTGAAACACACTGGCCAAGAGCCGGATCCCAGATCCTGACTGTCTTATCATTTGACGTTGATGCAAGTCGGCTTCCATCTTGTGACCAAGCAATCGAGTTGACTGAATTACTATGGCCCGTGAGGATTAACGCGCACTGACCGGTGGCAAGATCCCAGATCCTAATAGTCTTATCATACGACGCTGATGCGAGCCGGGTTCCATCTTGCGACCATGCTATAGAGAGGATCGAGTCACTATGCCCATCGAGGGTTGACACGCACTGGCCGGTGGTAGGATCCCAGATCCTAATAGTCTTATCATTTGACGCCGATGCAAGTCGGCCTCTATATTGCGACCAAATGATCAAGCGAACCGAATCGCTGTGCCCCTTAAGAGTTAACACGCACTGGCCGAGAGCCGGATCCCAGATCCTGATAGTCTTATCATTTGACGCTGATGCAAGTCGGCTTCCATCCTGCGACCAAGCAATCGAGTGAATTAAGTCGCTATGTCCCACGAGGGTTGAAATGCACCGGCCGGTAGTCGGCTCCCATATCCTAACAGTAATATCTAAGGACGCTGATGCGAGTCGGCTTCTATCTTGCGACCAGGTAATCGAGCGGACTGGGTGACTATGCCTCTCGAGAGTGGACGCGCGCTGGCTGGTAGCCGGATCCCAGATCCTAACAGTCTTATCATACGCCGCTGATGCGAGTCGGGTTCCATCTTGCGACCAAGCTATAGAGAGGATCGAGTCACTATGCCCATCGAGGGTTGACACGCACTGGCCGGTGGTAGGATCCCAGATCCTAATAGTCTTATCCAAGGACGCTAATGCGAGTCGGCTTCCATCTTGCGTCCAGGCAACCAAGATAACTAATTGGCCATAACACTCAAGGGTTAACAAGCACTGACCAGTGGCCGGATCCCAGATCCTAACGGTCTTGTCAAATGACGCTGATGCAAGTCGGCTTCCGTCTGGCGACCAAGCAATCCAGAGGACCCAGTCATAATGCCCATCGAGGGTGAAAACACACCGGCCGGTAGTCGGATCCCATATCTTGATAGCGTTATCATTTGACCCGGATGCAAGTCGGCTTCCGTCTTGCGACCAAGCGATCGAGAAGACTGAGTCACTATGCTTGTCGAGAGCCAAGGCCCACTTGCTGGTAGCTGGGTCCCAGATCTTGATAGTATTATCATTTGACGCTAATGCAAGTCGGCTTCCATCTTGTGACCAGGTAATAGAGCTACTTAAGTTAGTAGGGTCCTTGAAGGTTGTTATACAATGGCCGGTGGCCTGATTCCAGATTCTGACAGTCTTATCATGTGACCCTGACACTAGTCGGCTTCCATCTGGCGACCAGGCAACCGAGGAGACTAAATCGCAATGCCCCTCAAGGGTTGAATCGCACCGGCCGGTGGCCGGATCCCAGATCCTGACAGTCTTATCATATGACCCTGACACTAGTCGGCTTCCATCTTGCGACCAGGCAACCGAGGAGACTGAATCGCAATGCCCCTCAAGGATTGAATCGCACCGGCCGGTGGCCGGATCCCAGATCCTGATGGTATTATCATTTGATGCTGATGCGAGCCGGCTTCCATCTTGCGACCACGCAACCGAAGAGACCGAACCGCTATGCCCCTCGAGAGTTTGAAGACATGAGCTCCAATCCTTCTCCACCGCTGGCTCAGTCAGAATCCAATCGGATCTCTCTTTTTGATAACACATTTTTGTGAGACTTTGCGTTGGACTGAAAATAAGAGATGAAGAATATACTTGAAGAGGGCTGCTCTCAATCGCTAGCCTATAGTATCGAATGAATCGTGAAGCGTCTCGAACTCGATCCAAAAGAGCCTGTGGCTCAGCATTGTTGTCCTGTAGCCGATCCCTTGTCAGATACGGCGATATCTTTCAAGTAATTAACGACTTACTTGAAGTAACTCGGCAAGCTTTAGCATAGCTACTATGCCTTGAGATACACTTCTCAGAATGCTAAGGGCTTCTAGCCAGTGAAGGTATTTTTGCTGTAGAAAAGCATCCACGCAGCCTCCCTCGTCAAGACTAGTGTCAATACTTTTGCCACGCCAGCCATTTTCAAGATGGTATACC
The DNA here is from genome assembly GCA_000576735.1 of Penicillium fuscoglaucum FM041. Classification (NCBI taxonomy): domain Eukaryota; kingdom Fungi; phylum Ascomycota; class Eurotiomycetes; order Eurotiales; family Aspergillaceae; genus Penicillium; species Penicillium fuscoglaucum. The sequence continues at coordinate 4,050 of HG814435.1, forward strand.
CAATAGACACATGCGTATTCTGCAGCTGCTAATGGATTCGGACTCGGTGGTATAACTTTTTCAATCGAGAATCCAGGAAACCTGAGTTGAAAGATGTCGCGTCGAAGTGTTTTTTCCATCACTTCGAGAGATCGTGAGAAAATAATATGGTGCTCAGCTCCTATACCTCTAGGAAATATCTCACTTAAGGCTTCCTGGATTAGGAAATCCTTTGCGGACTGATGGACGAATGTAACAGTATTTTCTCGTAATGTCAGGAATGAGCCACAAACTGCGATAATCTCTGAGAGGGCTTCATGGTCATCGTAGTCGTCATCAGGAAATTCAATAAGTGAAGTTAGTTCGCTAAGCGTGATAGGTCGATAGACTGTTGACATGATAGCTAGTATCTGCTTGCAAGATTCGGCATCTTCCGACTGGCGAACCTGATCTATCATTCGACCGTACAGAGCATCCAGTCCAGGAGGGAATGCTTCTAGCTTCTTAATGGCGTGCCTTGGTGGTGCTTTGTCAAGGTTTTGGCAGACTAGGGCTACCCAAAGAAACGTGCCTTGCGAGTTTAGCAATAAGTAACTGCAAATCCTATCACGGGTGCGATATTTATATCTTTTGACCTTCGCTAGAAGGTCAACCATGTGTTGAATGAATTTGTTCACAGCTTCAGACACAGATGCCTCATTTAACTCCAGTGAGATCGGAGTTATCTCAGTTGCAGTATCAAGACGCTCAATGATTTCAGGCGAGTTGCGGCTGGAGATAATCCACTTTATTTGTGGGTGGGCTGACGACTCTTGGACGATCAAGTTTAGAAGGGGACGAAGACCATTTGTGCACTCATCCAAAGCATCAATGATTATATAGGCTCTGCTCAAAGACGGGTCTTTCAGAATGTCCGTAAATATGGTCGAGAGTGCACTCCACGCATTGATGTCCTCAAATAGGGCCTTGCCTGCTTTGTCGTACCGACCCCGCACGTGGGAGAGAAGAGATGGGCACTTCTCGACAAGTAAATACATCAAGCCCCGGAGAACGGCGGTGGCATTGTTGATACGTATGTCGGTGGCTTGGCAAAAAAAGAATGAGATATTCGCGGCGCTCCCATTCAGCTGTGTCAACTCGTCGATGATACCACACAGCAGCATTGTCTTGCCTTTGCCAGGATCACCTCTAATCCAGAGGAGAGAATTAGCCTGGTTATGTTGCCATTGTTTGAACTCCTCGTTGTCTAAGATCCAACAATATGAGTCTTTGAGCAGCCCTCCGTTGGGTTCGGTGATGCGCTTTTTATCATCGTTGGGATCGGTCGTACGCAGATCCCGAAGGCATGCTTGGTTCGGCGTTTCCGATTTCACTAAGGTCATGGACTATTTAGTCACGTTCTATTGAGATTATATCCCACTCACCAAATGTGATATTCCTGACATTGCCATGTATCACTCCTGCCTGCAATCCAGAATTTATACCATCATAGGCGATGGTGGTTGCCATGATTGTAGCCCGATGGTATTGAGCGGAGCGGTAAGCCCACGGTTGAATATCAGTATGCCCCGCTATCAGGTGATCTGCCAAGATTTCGTAACCCATAGTTGTTCAAAGAGGCATGCTTTCATTTCACTTGCCTTGGCCAGGAGTAGATGCATCAATGTGGCTCTATGCTATATTTCCCTAGTTCCCTTGAAACGCTCTGATCATAGCGATGAACCTTAAGTCACCGTGAACTGTGGAGTAAATATCGTATCCGTGTTTCTGAAAAGTTACAACCCCATCAATGATGTAATTTATTGTTACGAAATATTCTAGACCCTGTAACAGACTAAATCCAAGGTGGACTAGCGTGTTTCAGTTTAGAGTTCAAGAATGAAGAGAAGAGAGTAAACAAGTGAAACTGATTTCGAACGCGCCTGTAGTGCAGGGTGAATATCACTGTAGTCCCGAGTGGTAACTATCATTAAATTGATCACTGTGTGCCTAAGAGAGCGCGTCTGTATGGACCTGCGAGTGACTCTGGGATAGCCATTTGAGAGAAACGAAAACCGAGAACCGACTGTACGGGCAAGGCTACTTCGCGACTCGAAAATGACGGGACGGGCCGAGACACGAACCCCTGAACCGCCCGACCGCGACGAACACGAAAATTCACCACCGCGACTACTGAGGCCGAGACGCTCCACCAGACCGCCTAACAATTATGCCCAGCAGCAAGAATTCGATAACGAACAAGGCAATGCGCATTCTCAGCGGAAGAGGAAGACCCAGGGCAAGCCAGTAGGCCAACGTGAAACGGTCGTCTCGGAATCATCTACAGAGAGCGAGGACCCGAACGCGTCGGAACTGTTGAAGGAACTGGTCAAACTCAGGAAGGAGATCAGACAGCGAGACGAATCACACAAGGAAGAGCTTCAAAGGGTCAAAGAAGAATTCGGCGCCCTCAAAGAAGAGTTTAGTGCCGCCCTTGCAGAAGTTCGACACGAGCTACAGACCCTGGCAGATAGACCCGCGACACCGCAACCCCATCTCGAGCCATGCTCTCAGAATGATGAGATTTTGCGCGAGATTCAGTCCTTACGCGAGGAAATCAGCGCCCCCGCCCCCATCAGCTCCCCTTCCTATGCAGATATCGCGCGCACTCCTCCGACCAGTCACCCAAGCAACGTACGGACCCTGTCAACGCTGAACACAACACCATCCAACTTCACCGACACGTTATACTGCACGGTAGATACCGCGAAGATGACCGAAAGTGAAAACGAGAAGAAATCTGCAGGCTCAATCAGGGCCACAATCGAGAAAGAAATCCGAACGATGGATGATCACACTCACTGGCGCTGTCGCGCGGTGACTGTCAGTCCAAGAGACCCCAACCGAATCAGGATCGCGTGTCGCGATGAAGCCGAGCACCAGCTGGTCAAGAAAGTGGCGGAAGAAAAGATCGGAACGGGAGCCCGGGTGCTCCGGGACGAGCTCTACCCGATCAAGGTCGACAGCGTCAAGAGAGCTGCGGTACTGGATGAAAACCATGGCATCCTGACAGGAGCGGCGGCCGCCCTTGGTGAGGAGAATGAAACTACTATCGCCAAGATGACATGGCTTAGCAGCAAGGAAACCGTGAAGCCATATGGATCAATGGTCGTGTACCTCACCAAGGGCACTGACGCGCGGAGGCTCTTGGTCGACGGATACTTCCACGCTGGAGGGGAATCCGGGACAACCAGCGTCTTTGAGCATCGACCACGACCGATGCAATGTTACAACTGCCAGGAGGTTGGTCACAAGGCATTCCAATGCAAGAAGATCCAGAAGTGCGCAAAATGCGCCACGGAGGGCCATCACCACAGTCGCTGCGATCAAGCGGTTCCAAAGTGCGTTCCGTGCGGTGGGCCACATGAATCGTTTAGCAAGAACTGCCGGAAGCTCTACCCATCACGTCATGAATAAACCACTTCGAATAATTCAATTGAATGTGAGGAAGCAGGGTGCAGTGCTGGAAAGCTTAATGAACGACGAGGAAACCAAGGAATGCGACTATAGAATCCCCGGATCTGACAGCGGCGATCGTCCGGCTACCCGAACGGCTGATCTTCATGGCATCGGTCTACGTCGAAGGCGGAGAGGCCTCGGCGCTAGAAGACGCATGCGATCACCTAAGAAAGGCAATCTTAAAGGTGCGACGAGACACGGGCGCTGTGGTGGATATCATGATTATGGGAGACTTCAACCGCCATGACCAACTCTGGGGCGGAGACGAGGTGTCCCTGGGAAGACAGGGCGAAGCGGACCCAATCATTGACCTCATGATCGAATTCGCTCTTAGCAGCTTGCTCAAACGAGGTACAAAAACATGGCACGGTGGGGGACAGAGCGGGGACTGCGAGTCGACCATCGACCTCGTCCTAGCCTCTGACAATTTGACAGACCTAATGACCAAATGTGTAATACACGGGACTGAACATGGCTCGGATCACCGGACGATCGAGACTGTGTTCGATGCATCGTGGTCAGCCCCGGAGCATCAGGAACGACTTCTTCTGAAGAACGCGCCGTGGAACGAGATTAATGCTAGAATTGCGAGCACCCTGGCCGCCACTCCGTCAGAGGGCACAGTCCAGCAGAAAACCGATCGACTAATGTCCGCGGTCTCGGACGCGGTGCACAACCTAACTCCGAGAGCGAAGCCGTCGCCACACGCGAAGCGATGGTGGACAACTGACCTGACACAACTACGTCACATATATACCTATTGGCGAAATCACGCTCGTTCGGAGCGACGGGCGAGGGGAAAAGTACCTCGGCTCGAAAAGATGGCTCAGGATGCGGCGAAACAATACCATGATGCCATCCGCAAGCAAAAGAAGAAGCACTGGAATGAATTTCTCGCAGACAACGACAACATTTGGAAAGCAGCGACGTATCTGAAGTCCGGGGAGGATGCGGCATTTGGGAAATTACCGCAGCTCGTCAGAGCAGATGGGACAACCACCGCTGACCATATGGAGCAAGCAGAGGAGTTGCTATCTAAATTCTTCCCGCCACTGCCGGACAACATTGAAGATGAAGGGGCCAGACCACAAAGAGAGCCAGTGGAGATGCCGGCCATCAACCTGGAGGAGGTAGAACGACAGCTTCTTGCAGCGAAATCGTGGAAGGCGCCGGGAGAGGACGGCCTGCCGGCGATAGTGTGGAAGATGACGTGGCCCACGGTCAAGTACAGGGTCCTTGAACTATTTCAAGCGTCGCTGGCAGAAGGCTCGTTGCCAAGACAGTGGAGACACGCGAAGATCATACCGCTCAAAAAACCGAATAAAGAAAATTACACCATTGCGAAAGCATGGAGACCAATCTCCCTCCTAGCGACACTGGGCAAGATACTGGAGTCAGTGGTTGCAGAAAGGATCTCACACGCGGTGGAGACCCACGGCTTGCTCCCGACCAGCCACTTTGGAGCCCGGAAACAGCGATCCGCGGAGCAAGCACTCCTGCTCTTGCAAGAACAGATCTACACGGCGTGGCGGGGCCGACGGGTATTGAGCCTGATCAGCTTCGATGTCAAAGGTGCCTACAACGGAGTGTGCAAAGAACGATTGCTCCAAAGGATGAAACCACACTCCAAAGGATGAAAGCACGAGGCATCCCGGAGGGTCTGCTCCGGTGGATTGAAGCGTTCTGCTCGGAACGAACGGCGAACATCCAGATCAATGGGCAATTGTCGGAGGTCCAAAGTCTGCCACAGGCTGGGCTACCGCAGGGCTCGCCCCTGTCCCCGATCCTATTCCTCTTCTTCAACGCAGACCTCGTGCAAAGACAGATCGACAGCCAGGGAGGAGCAGTCGCTTTTGTGGATGATTTCACCGCATGGGTGACCGGGTCAACCGCGCAGAGTAACCGGGAAGGAATTGAAGCAATCATCAGAGAAGCGCTCGACTGGGAAAGGAGAAGCGGAGCGACCTTTGAAGCTGAGAAGACAGCTATCATACACTTTGCTCCCAAGACGCATAAATTGGACCACGATCCGTTTATCATCAAGGGACAGACGGTTGTACCCCAAGACCACGTCAAGATCCTGGGCTTATTGATGGACACGAGACTCAAGTACAAGGAACATATTGCAAGGGCCGCTTCCAAGGGCCTGGAAGCAGCGATGGGGCTTCGGCGACTTCGGGGCCTAACCCCAGCATCAGCGCGGCAGCTATTCACCTCGACGGTGGCACCGGTCGTGGACTACGCCTCCAATGTCTGGATGCGCGCGTGTAAGGATAAGGCCATGGGGCCGATCAATCGGGTCCAAAGAGTTGGAGCACAAGCCATTGTGGGGACATTCCTCACCGTCGCGACCAGCGTAGCGGAGGCGGAGGCCCACATTGCCACCGCACGACAACGATTCTGGAGACGGGCCGTGAAGATGTGGACGGACATGCATACCCTGCCTGAAACCAACCCCTCCGCAGGGGTACAGACCGGATCAGGAAGTTCAGAAGATACCATCGCTCGCCGTTGTACCGGGTAGCCGATGCGCTGAAGCATATCGACATGGAAACACTGGAAACAATTAATCCATTTACGTTAGCTCCGTGGGAAGAACGCATGCAACCCGATATGGACCAACCACAGGATGTCCAGACCAGAGCAGGCCTGTATATGCAGATCGCGGTCAGCAGCTCGGCTCGGAACGAGCTGGTCGGATTCGGGGTGGCGATCGAGAAACAACCACCTCGGTATCGAAAACTGAGACTGAAGACCCTCTCCGTCACATTGGGTGCAAGAGCAGAGCAAAATCCGTTCTCTGCGGAGCTAGCAGCGATGGCACATGCATTGAAGATGGTAGTTGGAATCAAAGACTACAGAATTACGTTGCTCACAAGCAACAAGGCGGCGGCGCTCACGCTAAGGAACCCTCGACGACAGTCTGGCCAGGAGCTGGTTTGTCAGATATACAAGTTGATGAGAAGGTTGCGGAGGAATGGAAACCGAATCAAAATCCACTGGATCCGCACCAGCGAAGACAACAAGCTGTCAAGTCTGGCTAAAGAACAAGCCAGAACTGCAACACAAGAAGACGCTCTCCAACAGGAACGCGTCCCGAGGATGAAGTCGACCACATTGAATATCGCACGGTCCCAAGCAGTCCCCTGCAGTGAGCTACCAGAGAACATAGGAAGACACGCAAAACGAGTAGATGCCGCACTGCCAGGCAAACACACCCGGCTGTTATATGATCGCCTGACGTGGAAAGAAGCGACCGTACTGGCCCAACTCCGAACCGGCATGGCCAGACTCAATGGATACCTCAATCAAATTAATGTAGCAGAGACCGATCAATGCGATTGCGGACAAGCAAGAGAGACCGTGCAGCACTTCCTCTTCCGCTGTCGGAAGTGGACTGCACACCGGACGGAACTGTTACAATGCACCCAGGCTCACCGAGGAAACATATCCTTCGCCTTGGGGGGAAAACAGCCTTCTGACGATCAGAACTGGACGCCAAACCTAGAGGCAGTACGGGCCTCCATACGTTTCGCCATCGCAACGGGCCGCCTCGAGGCCACTTGAACATATCGACGAACATCACCCCCACCCCCTTCTTCCGACCCTGCTCACCCACCACCTCGTGCCACAAACGGTAGACGCGCTTCAACTGCCGAAGATAGGATGTTGAACACTTGAAGAAGCGCCTTCAAGCCAGTCTACTTACCCACTTACTAACTCACGAGAAACTCGCTGCGACACTGCTTTCTGGAAATGTCATACGCTATAAAGTTTTATGTATGGGCTTTCAGGAGACACAGCATATACAGATGGACATGTACAGTAGATCATTGATAGTTGCCCTTTCGGATCAGCCGCCGGGCGTTAATGAATTGTTTGTTTGTTTGTTTGTAAGGGCAGCGATATCGCAATGACCGAGATTGCTTTACGGTACTGTTCGTTTGATCACTGTATTTAGTCAAGACTATTCGGAGAGTGAAGACCCATTGTTACTCGACGCAAGGGGTCAGAAATGTCGGGACGGGCCGAGACGCGAACCCCTGAACCGCCCGACCGCGATGAACACGAAAAGTCACCGCCACGATTATTGAGACCGAGACGTACCACCAGACCGCGTAACAACTATGGCCAAGAGCAAGAAATCGAAATCCAGCAGAGAAATGCGCGCTCTCAGCAGAAGAAGAGAACCCGGGGCAAGCCAGTAGCCCAATGTGAAGCGGTGACTTCGGACGACGCGTCGACTGAGAGCGACGACACGAACGCCGCCAATCTTGTGAAAGAGCTCGTGAAACTGAGGAGAGACATCAAACGGCGAGATGATTCGCACAGAGAGGAGATGCAGAAAGTGCAAGAAGAATTGCAGAAAGTCAAGGAAGAATTTAGCGCCGCCCTTGCAGAGGTTCAACAGGAGCTCCAGACCTTGGCAGAGAGACCCCTTCCCGAACCATGCGCGCGGAACGGCCACGATGAGATCCTTCGCGAAGTCCAATCCTTACGCGAAGAAATCAGCACCCCCGCCCCCGCAAGCTCCCCGTCCTATGCAGATGTCGCCCGTACCCCCTCACTCAGTCACCCGAGCAACATACGGACTCTCTCAACGTCGAACACAACACCAACCACTTTCACCGACACGCTGTACTGCACGATAGACACCTCGAAGATGACCGAAAGCGAAAGTGGGAAGGCATCCGCGGGTTCAATCAGGGCCACAATCGAGACAGAGATCCGGAAGATGGATGATCACACTCACTGGCGCTGCCGCGCGGTCACTGTAAGCCCAAGAGATACCAACCGGATCGGAATCGCGTGTCGCGATGAAGCCGAACACCAGCTAGTGAAGAAAGTGGCGGAAGCAAAGATCGGTGCGGGAGCCCGGGTGCTTCGGGACGAGCTCTACCCGATTAAGGTCGACAGCGTCAAGAGGACCGCAGTACTGGATGAGAACCATGAAATTCTGACAGGAGCGGCGGCAGCCATGGGTGAGGAGAACGAAACTACTGTCGCCAAAATGACGTGGTTGAGCAACAAGGAAATCGCAAAGCCCTATGGATCGATGGTCGTGTACCTAACCAAAGGGACTGATGCACGGAGGATCCTGGCCGATGGATACTTCCATGTCGGAGGAGAATCCGGGACAACCAGCGTTTTTGAGTACCGACCACGACCGGTGCAATGCTACAACTGCCAGGAGGTTGGTCACAAGGCATTCCAATGCAAGAAGATCCAGAAGTGCGCAAAATGCGCGACGGAGGGCCATCACCACAGTCGCTATGATCACACGGTTCCGAAGTGCGTTCCATGCGGTGGACCACACGAATCGTATAGCAAGAACTGCCGGAAGCTCTACCCGTCACGTCATGAATAGGTCACTCCGGATAATCCAGCTGAATGTGAGGAAACAGGGAGCAGTGCATGAAAGCCTAATGAACGACGAAGATACTCAAAACGCAGTGGCGTTGGCGATCCAGGAACCCCAGGCGAGGAGGATTCAAGGCCGGCTCTTGACCACCCCGATGGGACATCACAAATGGACCAAGATGGTGCCCTCCACCTGGAGGGAAGGGAGATGGGCAATCCGAAGCATGCTTTGGGTCAATAGGGATGTAGAAGCGGAGCAAGTGCGGATCGAGTCGCCAGATCTGACAGCGGCCGTGATTCGACTTCCCGAACGGCTGGTCTTTATAGCATCAGTTTACGTGGAAGGAGGGGAGGCCTCTGCGTTGAGCGACGCATGCGATCGGCTGAGAAAGGCCATCAAAAAGGTACGGCGAGATACAGGGACAGTGGTAGAGATCATGATCACGGGGGATTTTAACCGCCATGATCAACTTTGGGGAGGGGACGATGTGTCCTTGAGTAGGCAAGGCGAAGCGGATCCGATCATTGACTTCATGAATGAATTTGCACTCAGCAGCCTGCTCAAGCGAGGCACCAAGACATGGCACGGCTGAAGAGAAAAATATTGAGTGGAGGGCTCATATCAATTATGAGAAACGCTTGAAAGTTGTTGTTGTTCAAGAGACGGATGTCGCGGTGCTTCCGCATCTGTATGCCTCTTCACGGGCTCCGGTGCTGCGATCTCACTCAAAGCTTCATATTTGTTCTGATGATTGCCACTTGGATGGGGCGTATTTGACAGGTGTTGTTCTAAAGAGGGATGGCGCGCCAGCTCTCCTTTCGGGAGTTGCTCCACGGGCCCGGGAGCTGCAACTTCGCTTAGGGCAGCATAAGGGTCAAGCCCTTGTTGAGAGTGTGAATGTTTCACATGCAGTAAACCGGCTTCTTCGTGGTTCTCGGTATTTTCTGGAAGTTCCACATTCTTGGCATTCTGCTTTGGATGTATAAGGCCCGCGACAAAAACCCGGAGCTTTTCGAAAGGTGTTTTCATATTGCGAATGCGAGCGTTAAGTTAGTTGACGGATCTGCTGAGTAGTGTCAGGTCGTGTAGAAGACAAAGCGCCCACAACTCAGTTCTATGTATTCCCTCCTTCCCTACTTCTTGCTTTTCCGTTCAATGATGGGAATCCTTAATTTGCTCCGTCTTTGCCGGCTTACCCATCTGCGCTATGACCCAATGATACTGCCATGACGCAATATCCGATACTCGGAATTTTATTTCCCCGTCCACCACATTTTGCTTATGTCTTGTAACACACTTCAGAAACCACGGAATGATCTCAACCCTTTGAAAAGGGGTCAGCAAAACAGTATTCTCCGGAGACATTCAAATGGCTTCAAGCTATCAAATTGAGAGGATGCAGATGCCAGAAACCGGAGAGGATTCCCTGTTTTTCAAAAGGAATGGTCAGAGAATCTCACCGTGACACGATATTCCCTTGTTAGCAGATGACGGGTGCGAGATACTGAACATGATTGTTGAAATTCCTCGACAAGTAAGGCGAATATGGAGGCAAGCTGACCACCCTTTCTGCGCAATGAACGTAGCTAAAGTATTATTCACCAGATATCCAAGGGAGATAGGTACAACCCAATTAAGCAGGACATCTCCAACGGGCGACCAAGACAAGTAGCGGAAATTCCTCCGTTTCAAGGTTACCCATGCAACTACGGCGCTCTTCCTGAGGTAAAGGGCCTCACTTACAAACCGGCCTTTTTTGCTTTGACTTGCTAACGTAGACGCAGACTTGGGAAGATCCGAATGCTATCGATGCCCACACCGGGATTGGAGGAGATGACGACCCACTCGATGTTTGTGAAATCGGTAGTGCGTTTGCCACCTGCGGTCAAGTGAAAAAAATCAAGCCTTTGGGAGCTTTTGTTATATTAGCTGAAGGAGAGACAGACTGGAAAATTGTTGCTGTCGGTGTCGGCGACCCTCTTGCGAATGAGCTTTCGGAAATTTGTGATGTGCAAAGGTGCTTCCCAGGCTTTGTAGATTCCTTGAAAGTCTGGTATCGTCGATATAAAGTACCGGAGGGAAAAGACGAGGACATGCTCGGACTTCATGGAGAGCTCATGAGCCGTGAGCCGTCAGTGAGTGACATGCGCCTTTTGATTCCCATGACATGGCTGATCCAAGAAATAGGTTTGCATTGGAACTAATCAACCATTTTCATACTGCATGGAAGCCTCGGAATGGATACCCAGATGCATAGTGCTCGTATCAGGAAACTTCCCGATGGAATGGGAACTGGTCTATGTGCGAGATTTATCTGTTTTACTAAATTTGAAGGCCTAGGCAGAACTGATCAAGCCTGACGATGTTGAGGGCCAGAGGGCCAGATATGCACGCGCATTGATGTGAGAGGTATTTCAACTAGACACGTCTTCCACTTTCCTTGAAAGCCTCGAGTACTCGGTAAACAAATTGTAGAACATATAGTCACCAAAAAAAGATGATTGTAAAAAGAAACAAAACAAAAAAAAACGTATCTTCGTTGGTCACAACTTCAAAAATTGAGTGTTGACAACGTTTGGCCAAGCTTCAACGGCTTGACGGGTCGAACACCCGCACATCCTACCGTGACCTCACTTTCTGCAGTCTAGACGAACAGACCCCACACAGTTCAACACAACCAACACAACACTAAAGCGAGGCCGGGAAAATAAGTCCATGGTATCTAGAGGTGGAATTGTAGGCGCTTTTCGGTGATTCAATTGAGTCGCTCACAGATGAGGTGAACAGGGCAAGAAATATGGGCCTGTCGTTGAGGGCACAGTCTCAATTTAGGGCCATGAAGGATTCAACGGCAAGCCAACGTTGCTTGACCGGCTCAGCATCCCTTCCTTTTATTTCCAACACCTCTCTTACTCCTCTCTCTCGCTGATGAGAACGTAAAAGCATCAAAGATGTCGCTTCAAATAGTTGCTGCAAAATGAAGACGTGGGCCTCAACAGGCCCCCATTAAGAAATGTGTCCTTCAAAACTTCCTACAAAGTTGGTGAGTGACAGAAGCCGAGATGCCTATAAATACGCCCTCTACCCCTGCAATTTACTCTACGATTTATTCACTTGATTTTGCAACGTCGAGAGGCTTGTGTCTGACGCACTCGATAAGTCCTCCCTTTTGATCGAGTACTGGAATTTATACATTTATACCGTACTGACATTTATATTATACATCGTGGATCAGCAAATCAGACAGTTCATGTACTGTAAGAGACGCATTCGAAGCGGATTCACTGTCCCATTCACGCCAGCCGATCGAAGATACGAGATTTGGATTAGCTGGTCGAGGTGTCTATGAGAAGACGTCTGTGCTTTAGCAGCCGACTGAGCTGATCTACTGTCGCGGCTCTGGTTGTACCCCAAATCTAAAGTCAAACTGTTCACACTGTAGGTATATGAGCCCACAAATCCTTGTAACTGCACTGACCCGAAAGACGCGGGACAACCAGATCCGTGGACGTTCGACCACAATGCTCTAGGGCAAGGGCCACAGCTTCTTGTCGTCTCTTCATCCCCTCTTGTCCATCAGAACATGTGAGTCATGGGATTTCACGGTGTTTGACTGGCTAATAATTGACAGTGAACCTTTGGGAGCTCACCAGGGTGGCCCTGATAACCCTGCGCTACCGTCAGTATCCACGCAAAACCATGGGTTACACGCTACGTCTGGCCCCGTCGCTTCGAGCAATGCACTATGTCCTAGGTGGAAGGTTGCAAATCAAGTTAGTGTGTCAATAGCAGGGTGCGGACATTCAAGTGCGAGCTTAGTTGCATCGAAGCTTGAGACGTTCGCCCTTTCTAGTAGTGAGTTACCGCGCCTTCTGCTGCGCCGGGTCCGATTAACTATACCAAGCCTTGTGCCCAAAATCACAATGACATCTTCACACTATTGTAGGAGGAACCATCATCAACGGTGAATTATACTGTGGCAATTGATCTATTCCGCCGGGTCAACGATTAGACCGAGATGGCGGGCCTACGACGCGTGCTCCGTCGCGTCTTCCGCCCTCGTCCCACCGCCTTCACACTATTATGGAGTTCCTGGACCTCTGGCATCGCGACATGGAAGTGCAATATTTTGCAATATTTATCACAAGTGGCTTCACCAGGCGCGTTTGCTATCACAAGGAACTGTCTTGTGTACCCCAGCGCGGCTTTTTTGGAGCGACAGCCGATCGCGGTGAACTTGAATGCGGCGTGGCATGACTGTTGACTGCGTTGCAGAGTTGTAAGTGATCTAGTTGGTAAGGCGATATGATCAATGCGCAAACTGATTGTCCCGTCTCAAAGGAACATTATGGGGTTTCCATGAACTGGTAAGCTACAACTGTCCAACTGGATCAATCCTTGCTGACTCGGATCGTACAAACAGGGGAACGCCCTCATTTCTGTCACTCGAGTCGAATGCCTCGCGAACACATGTCTTGTCTGCTCGAGCCCCCTATACAAATACATGCTGCATGTCCTTTCCACATGACAACTATCGAGGATGAGTCACTAGAGGGTTCGTAATGTATCGACCTCGGGCCCTCTTCTCCCTTTCTCCCTATATATTCTGTGTATCAGGTCATTGTTCAATTTGTCTACCTGATATAAGACCTGAACTCCGATGAGCGTATGCCACTGCCCGACTCATACCTGCGGCTACATTCAACCCTTCAGATACCTTCAAGTGGCGTAGGCTGCTGGTGTCGAATGTGTGATCCTCGTTGTTTTCGGATGAAATTTGGTGTCTTTCCAGGCCTGGAAATCCAAAATACACAGAGGAACGCTGATGCTGTGTCTTACTTCATGGCAGATGAGCTGTACCTCCGCAGACAGTCAGGCGGTTGGCACAAGTCCACCTGGAAGGAGCAGGAGACTTGCGTCTCCATATTCTTAGCCTACTAGTTGACATTGGTCATCTCAGGTACAAACCGAGAGGTTAGACCGAGGCACAGGCAAACCAATGAGAGCTCACTACCCAATAATCACCTCGGGCATACACGAAACTGCGTCATGAGGGCTGTCGAAAGTGTTGTGGTGTGCTCTGTTGGATATGTGGTGCGTAGAGTTGATTATTATGCACGCATTTTCCTATCCAAGCCGAGGCACTATCTGCAAAGACCATTTGCCATGGGTGTCCCTGCAGCTGCAGGTTAGTCAAGTTGACCGCGTGTATCCTTTGTCCGTTCATATGGTCTAACATATCACGCACTTGTCAGGAAATCCGGATTCCCTACATTCCCTACCTCGACTGCTCTCTGAGAATAAATCATATATTCGTGGAGGTGGGCATGTCGCTGTTCGAACAGGCAGCCACTGTGAAATCTTTGGTGCCCGAAACAACATCGAAGCATAATGGTTTTGGGACCTCTTGGGCTAGCCCCTAGATCCCGGAGCAAATTTTCCACCGTCAATCAACGCTCATGTGATGGTTGCTTTTGGAAGGATGGCCGGATTGTCTACTACGACTACGAGCGAACTAGCACTCCTGCGGGGATATCACCCAACGGAGATTCGTTTCGGACGGCACTGCTAGAACCCAATCGGGTTTCAATCGGGTTTCAATTGGGTTTCAACCGTGTTCTCTTAACAGCAGAACATGGTTGATTGCATTAACTTGGGACATCACTTCCCAAAAGGCAGTTGCCGTCACTTCGATCCGGGATTGGTTGAAATATGATCCGTC
>HG814436.1:0-18441 GCA_000576735.1 Penicillium fuscoglaucum FM041
GAGTGGATGTATGATCTGGGCCGAGGGCCTTCTCATAGCCTGCCAGTGCTCGCTGGTACATCTCTTCTGCCTCTTTTAGTTTGCTCTGGTCGGAATAAAGATCCCCTAAGCTATGGGATGCTCGCCATAACTCAATATTGTCATCCAAACAATTTAAATGACTTACATAATTAGCGTGTGGAACAAGCCGTTGCTGAAGCTTTGAATACTCCCTGGTACTTGCACTGGGCACAGAGTATCCAACAGATATCAGTGCCAGTTCATTAAGCTGTATCCGATTCACACCTTTGCTTTCGTCGGCAATATAATGGCACCAATCCTGTACCACCGGATGCATTGAGTAGCTTCCCTCTTGTTGCTTACTCTGCAGAAAAGAGAATCCGACGAGAGACCTCAGACGGGTTTTGAACGACAGTCCGTCTGATATAGCCTTTTCAAGCCAGTCTGGGACGTTTGAGCTGTGACTGCCACTCTTCACTAACTCGTACCAGATATCACGACTATCAAAAAGAGCAAGTAGCAACAGAAGGTCTGCTGCGCTTGGGTCACGCTTCTGGATCTCAAGGTATGAGATCATCCATGTTTGCAGCATATTGCCTTGCTGGTACTGACGTCCAGGATTAGATTGTAGCTGTAGCTCAGACCAAGATTCCTGGTAGAACTCCAAGTACTCAGTGATGCTGGTTCCAGTTTCACGCATAAACGCCCCGGCGATAACAATAGCTAAAGGCAGACCATCCAGACGATTGGCAAGAGTAAGGACATCTATACATGTTAGTATGATCTCTAACATCTCTTCATCAAGCGTCATGGTACCTGGATTGCCGTCAAGTTTGCTAGTGGTGTTCCTTGCTGATAGATCACTACTTTGCAGGAGTAGTTGGACTGAGTTATGAGGATCAAGCCTGTGAACCGGGAAAGGCTCCCCTAGCTCAGCAAGCCTTTGAAGTCGAGAAGTGATCAGGATGGAGCCATGGTCTGCCTTCGGGAAAAATCTCTCAATGTCATATCCATCAACAACAGCGCTGTGAGAGGGGGAATATTGGTCGATGTTATCAAAAATGATTAGCCAGCGCGAGTTGCCATCCAATGCTAGCCACCGTAACATATGCCTGGCTCGCTGCTCCACTTCTCCGTCATTAGTCACCTCGCTATCCAAACCCTGCCCAGGCAATCGGCTCAAGGCAGAGCTCAATGATTGCAAGAGCGCATCGCGATCTTTACCACTTAGCCAGAAGATCGCCGAAAATTGATCTCTATGATCTCGCGCGAAGCGAATCGCTAGCTGCGTCTTTCCCATACCGCCAAGCCCGTGAATAATTGCAACTTTCCGCGATAGTGAATCTGTCGGTTGTAAAAACTCCCACAGATTGTCTAGCTCGTTTTGCCGTCCCACGAAATTCATAATCGCAGGCACTGCGGTAAGGTTTAGAGGAACATTGAACCGGTCGACTACACTCGTAAAACTTTATTTAGTCATGCATTCGAACTAGGCAAGGAGTGAAATAAGTTGAAACTTAGAATCTCTTACCGGAATCTGCTAGAGTATCTCGTGCAGTTGGAGTAGTTTTAATCTGATCGATCGGCACCAACAAAACAAGTTCTTTGCTATAGGCCGCTGCCACTGCTGCCGCATATCCTTGCCATTCCTTGTTCTTGTGTGAGTCAGCATAATCACAGATACCCCGAATAACTAGACATGGAAAGTCATTCATAAGTCCTGCAGCTTCCATTTCCACACAAAGAACCCCCAGGTCTCGAGCCAGCTCGTCTCGCCGTCTGCCATCTTTCACCACCTGATTTGCGGATGCAATCAGTCCATAGTGTATCACTGGTTCTTGATAATCTCGTGGAAGTCGCGGAACTAGTTTGGATCGATCACAATCGATACATGTATCAGATCCTTCATGGTTGTACTTTGATTGGTATAGACAGTCCGCTTGAGTAGGTCGTGTAAAATGTGCAGCTCTGCGTGGAGGCATTTTGGCTTGAATTCCCGAGATAAATTCAAGAACCCGACTATCTTCTGTAAAGTGGTGGGCTTGGAGTGTAGCGAGTGCAGTCAGCAGGATCCTGGGTGGCCTGTTAAGCATGCCCGTCCGCTGGAATCGACCGCCGCTTAAGGCTTTACCTAGATCATATTGGATCACGCCTCCGGATGTATCTGCTGGCTGGCTCACCACAATATCGCCTAGGCGAATGTCTGCGTTGCTGCTTGGTACACCTCCACCGATACCGACCATCAGGCCGAACCGGATGGATTGGAAACTCGAGAGCAACTGCATCGCTACCGTTGCAGCGGATACAGTGCCATATGCGCCACTTGGTAAACAGGCAATAACGATGTTGTGTTCCACGATATTTCCCAGAATATACGTGTTCTGATCTGCCGGTGGGCGAGGTAAACTCGGGTGCATTGCGTCCAACATTAGCTTTGCGGCTGCCATCTCCAGGGGTAAAGCGCATATCCATCCGACCGTGTAATCGTTATGGGATAGAGAGGCCCTGGCTGCCATGGTGAAATATGTGATGGTGACTTTGGAGACTAAAGAGCCTATCGCCAGTTCATAACAACATGGGATGAATAAAGATGTAATGGAGCCTAGGTCGTGGAAATGAGTTCATGAGGGGAGGGGCGGGGTTAATTAATAAGGCTGAGGCATAATACTCTTACAACCAATCATTTTCGTGCAGTGGAGATAAAATTGTTGACAGATTGCCTGTTCAAGGAATGCTATATTTGCTCATTTTGCATCAAAGCTTCTAGAGTGCTTAGTCACAATTTCCTGTCCAGGTGTCTAGTTCTAGACTCTTGTATCGTATCTTCCATACTGGTATTTTAAGCTTTTAGTATTTATTACCTGGTTAGGTACAAAACGACTTGTTTACGCGGTATCTACATATGGGTTAGCGTGTCATGTGATTAGGGTTTGAAAGATGACCTCCCTGTTCCAAACTTGGAAGGCGATACCGGTCGCTACTGTATCGTAGTCGATTTCTAAGAGTCTTGAGTTATCAGGCGTCTTGAGATCTGAGTCTCACGGTTTTGTGGGCCTTGGAGTCGTAGGGGACGCTAGTGGGCGGTCTAATGGCCTGGCAGGTCTTGAGACCGCGGTCTTGGAATCTGCTGGGTCGCTGGCTCTGTGCCCACCGCCCTCGGGTTAGTGTTACTGAGCCTTAGTACGTAGTCTTATATGAGCAGACTTCAGATATGGTTCTTATAACTGCCTGTGATTCAAGTCTTTAGTCTAATATCTTTGATAGCCTTGCGACGAAACACGTGTTAACTCGGGCTTCGATCCCAACCTCAGGCCGGTCACCGTCTTGGGGCTGCTTTAATGCGATTGGTTCGGAGGCTGACTCAACATACTGAGCAATCTATATGAGTTTGATCTGTCTTTCGTGTCCTAGATCTTCTTCCCCATCCACTTGAACGTCCCAGCTCCGCTGCTGTCAGCAAAGGGGCTTTTATTTCGGTACGACTGTGTCTACATACACCTGGTCGATGATTGGCTTCCAAGGAGATGACTAAACATGCTGTTCTCAACCGCAACGATGAAACTAAGAGCGTGTCGAAGACTTTTACACCACCTGGTAAGATATGAAGAAGGGCTAAGAATGGTTCCATACAGCGGTTTTGAAAATCGGTTATACCTTGTCCTTCTGTAGTAGATACATTGGTACGCTCGGTTAGTGACTATCTTCTGAGATATCAAAACAACCCCTAGGGTGCTGTCAGGCCCCAACAGATCTTGAACGAGTGTCCCCTGCCCTGTGTGGTTCTAGGTCCCAGTTAGACAGATATCGAGTGCCATAAAGCCAGCCATGTGATAGATCTCTGGAATCGTGTCTAGGCGGGCTTCAAGTCTGGAGATGCGTGTCCGTGGTTGGGGAGCTGTGGCGACAAGGCCAAGTACTGACGGCTGTGGACGCAGATCCACATTGGACGTACGTCCACAGCTCCCAGTCTAGGTGGGCTTTCGAACTGTCAACTGGCGGCCACCCTGGCTTAGTAACCACAAGGGCCCTCGGTCTTCAGACTAGCACAAGGATCTCAGTGTTTGTCATTCAGCTTTAAATTTACATATCTCGAGCCCAGAGACAAATTTACTGAACTTCGACGATTCCAAGATCAAAACACGCTTCTAGGATCTATACTGTCGGCTTCTGGGAGCTAAACGTCCTTCAGGAACTGTACCCATCTCCCCTGGGAGCGAGCCAGACCGTTCCTGGCCTCTTACCTTTGATCATGAGTCATTTTGGTGATCCTGAAGGCAGAGTCGGTGTTCCTGGGGATGGACTGGTGATCCTGGGGACGGACTGGTGATCCTGGGGATGGACGGGTGATCCTGAAGACAGAGTCGGTGTTCCTGGGGACGGACTGG
Organism: Penicillium fuscoglaucum FM041; assembly: GCA_000576735.1. Lineage (NCBI taxonomy): Eukaryota > Fungi > Ascomycota > Eurotiomycetes > Eurotiales > Aspergillaceae > Penicillium > Penicillium fuscoglaucum. Next base: position 4,386 of record HG814436.1, read on the forward strand.
TGCTCCTGGGGATGGACTGGTGATCCTGAAGACAGAGTCGGTGTTCCTGGGGATGGACGGGTGATCCTGAAGGCAGACTGGTGATCCTGGGGATGGACGGGTGATCCTGAAGACAGAGTCGGTGTTCCTGGGGATGGACGGGTGATCCTGAAGGCAGAGTCGGTGTTCCTGGGGACAGACTGGTGTTCCTGGGGACAGAGTCGGTGTTCATAGGGACAGAGTCGGTGTTCCTGGGGACGGACTGGTGATCCTGGGGACAGAGTCGGTGTTCCTGGGGACGGGCTGGTGCCCCTGGGGACGGACTGGTGCTCCTGGGGATGGACTGGTGCTCCTGGGGATGGACTGATGTTCCTGGGGATGGACTGGTGCTCCTGAAGCAATCTGTCTCGCTCCCCGATCCGCCACGATCCGCCGCAACAGCCGTGAGCATGACCCTAGGAGCGATGATTGTAGCTCCCTGACTCAGCATATCGTAGGTTGATCAGAAAAACAGCCTGAGTTTAGACCAGAACAAGACAGGCAAACGCAATTAAGTGCGGCGGCGTTGAAGAATTGAGAGGCCGCTCATTTTCGATGGCGTTAGAGGCCGATTCAACGTATTTGAGCTCTCGTCATAGTAGAGTGAGAAAACGGATGGTCTTCGAGAAATGTTATTGTGGAAATCGGGTAGGTTGGATGATCCTGGACGTGTGTTGACCATTGCACCCGACGACTCGAAAAACGTTGAATAAATAGGAAGTCAACAGCTGTTGACGGTAGTGTTAGTCCCTGTCGTTTATGTACATGTCAAAGGTGAAAATATTTCCTAGTGAATGTTTTGCATGTTCGAGGAAATCATATGTTTAATGATTTAATTGATCACCACCTTAGCAGCAAAGGAAAAATGATGTTTATTAGATGTTATTGGCTTATTTGTCTCCACTTGCTTTGATGTCCGTGCATTCCCTAATACCCCCCAACCCCCACGTCTACCAGCGATAATTTTTTCACCCCGCTCTTACAAGATTGTTCTCAGCCGATTGCCAATACTTGAGCCAAGCGTCACTCTGAGCAAACGTGAAGACAAACGCTAACCGCCTCTGGCTCGTATGAAGCCTGAGGCTGCAACCTCAATTTAAAACGGGTACCTATGTAGACTGCAGGGGTTCACGCACGCATTACGTGATTCTTGCCAGATCACCTGCATGATGTGGCATGCACTTTCTGGATCAAAATCGCTGCAAGCACAACGCCTTCGCCGCCTCGCAAACTGTAATCTTATCGATTTGCCAAATCTCAGATCCGCGCGCGGCCACCACCATGTGCGTATTTAGTAGGCGAAATCTTATTAGTCGAACACCCCCCTTTGGTGGGAAGTCTTCCAATTTGGACAATAAAAGCTATAATGTGAAGATTACCACAAGGAAATTCAAGATCGTTATTCTACCCATTCCTAGGGATCACACCACCTGCACGACGACAATGACGCCTGGCTCTATTTCCAAGTAATGCGGAGACACAAGTCCGGAGCATAGAACTTGGGATCGGATAATTTCTGGCACTATTTCAAACCTCACTGAAGATTCTTGAATCAAGAAGGCGAGCCAAACGCCACCGAGGCGTAGGAAAATATGAACATCGTCTTGGGTCTTGTCTAGAAAGATGAAGTCCGACCTGTGATATTTATACAAACATGAGCTGTGTAGTCACAAGATAAAAGTCTCGGTAATTGCCTAGAAATTCTTACGGGCTTATTGACACCTCTCCACGGCCACGGACAAACATGTCGGGTGAAATACAATACATGCGATGAGCGGACCACAAAGCTTATCTAGATTCCCCTGATCCTTAGTTAGCCGATAACTAGCCGTGGCCTGACATAAGCCAGCCAGCAAGGTAGGGAATTGTTACACACACAGCAGCTTTTGTTAGTTAGTTAACAAAAGCTGCTGTGTGTGTAACAATTCCCAGCAAGGTACAAGCAGGTTACAGCTCATCACACCTCTCCCTTACATGGTAACTAGTTAACTACAAGAATGGCTTGGAGTGGAGGCCTGGGGAATATGGCAGAAAGGTGGACATGCCACGGGTCTGTCCAGGAGGATATTTTCTGGGTAGGCAGGGTGAAATAATCTTGAAGGAAATACGTCAAACTTTCAGTGAAGACCAGGCAGTGATAGACACTCATTCAATAGTAGTCTAGTAAGTAGGCGAGGAATCGTGATTCACCTCTCGTGCTTTCCGGTTCCGAGTAAACACCAGTATTTTCACTTATGTACTAGGGTGGAACGGGGGAGTGCATAATTTGCGTTTCGTTGAATTTCTAGCAACCAGGACGTGAGGCATGTAATTAGTTTCGGTAATGGAGTGTAATAGTGATAATACAGAAACATTGCTATTCCGGAGCTATTCCTCATATAGACTAACAATGACACCGGCTTCGAAACGTACCGTAAAGCGTAAATAGCTCTTGCATCTTCTGAGCTGTCAAGCCGATTCACATATCAGATACGTATAAACAATAAATGCCTCTTGGGTGGCAAGCCATCCTAAGACCTATTTTTGAAACTAAAGAGCACGCGATTGTACGTATATCATAAGTTGGAATTTAGATTTCCAGAAAAGACCAAACAGGACGTTCCTGTCGTCCTGCATATGATAGAGCAGTAGCACGAATAACACGAATGCCGTTGTCAAGCACCGAGACCAACGCAAACGTAGAAATCAGGTTGCAAGCCAGAGCAATCAGTCTTCACAGCAGGGTTCCACTTGTAGAAATCATTCAGGGCGATGGAGTTAGCAGCCGCGATATCGTAGCACCCGTCATTCTTCACGACATCGTAGAAGCTGTTACAGTTGCTGACCATGCCAGATTGAGTCGGCGTAGGTGTTGCGAGCCCGGTACTAGCTGAGGTTGTTGTGGTCGTGGTCGTGGTCGTGGTCGCGGTTGCCTTCACCCCTACACAGACGTAGACATCGGGCTGCAAGCCAGAGCAGTCCGTTTTAACGGCAGGGTTCCATTTATAGAAGTCGTCCAGGGCGATAGAGTTAGCAGCCGCGATATCGTAGCACCCGTCATTCTTCACGACATCGTAGAAGTTGTTACAGTTGCTGACCATGCCAGATTGAGTTGGCGTAGGTGTTGTGAGCCCAGTAGGGGCTGAGGTTGTCGTAGTGATGGTAGCCGTCGTCGTCGCCATCGCCGTCACCCCCACACAGACATAGAAATCAGGCTGTAAGCCAGAGCAGTCTGTCTTAACGGCAGGGTTCCACGTGTAAAAGTCATCCAGGGCGATAGAGTTGGCAGCCGCGATGTTGTAGCATCCATCGTCGTTCACGACATCATAGAATTTGTTGCAGTTGCTGACCATGCCAGATTGAGTCGGCGTGGGTGTTGCTATTCCGGTACTAGCTGAGGTTGTTCCACTGATGGTAGTTGTCGACTGGCTAGTAGGGGAGGAAGTAGTGCCTGAGGCAGTGCCATTCAATGATCTGACACAGTAGCGGTAGCCCTTCTGGAAGGAGCAAGCGCTGGGATTGGAGCTGTTATATGAGAGAGAAGGGTTAAGCTGCAACAGCTCATCGACTGTAATCCCAACAAAGTAGGCAATGTAGTCACATGTATTCACAGTATTGGACCTGTTGGCTCCAGGGTCGTAATATGGCTCATACTGAGCACATTTAGATACCGTTCCTGATGCAACAGGCAAAGTGGTATAGGCGGGCACGCTCGTGGGCGTACTGGTCGCATTCATGGCTGAAGGAAACTCCCAGTAAGTGTCCGTCGGCAGGATGGTGGTTGCCAAGCATGAGCTGGCAATTGTGCCGTTGAAAATACATTTAGTCTGGCTGATACCCTCATAGCCGGAATAAGTGTTGACATCTCCAACTGCCTTCACACAGTAAGATTCTCCTGGTATCAAGTTGTTGCAGCTTGTTGAGTTGACTTCTGGGTTCAGAAAGTAGAAGTCTATCAAACTGATACCCATCTTCACTGTGACCAAGCTGCACGTCTCGTTGGTAGCCACTTGGTGGTATTCAGCACACCGAGTGTTTGTTCCACCCGCAAGATCTGTAGGGACAGGAGCAGTGGTAATTGCAGCCGATAAGGAAACAGTGGGCGTGGCTCCTTTCTCGAAGCTGATGCAGATCTGAGATCCTATCAACTGGTTTACATTGCTGCACTCCCGGTTGATATTGGGATTCCAAGAAATGAGTTGAGTTACAGTGAACGCATAATCATGTGCAACCATAATGCTGTAGCATGTATCATCCTCTTGCACCGTGTAGATATCACACGCCTCAGGGATGCAGAGCGCAGTGCCTGCAGAAGGAAAGCCAGCACAATAAGCCGGCAGACTGTTTCTGTAAAGCAGCTCATGTGTGGAGGAATTGAATTTCGTGCTAATTGAATAGCATGTATCACCTTCTTGGATGGTGTAATGTTCAGCGCAATCGGCAGTTGCGGTGGTGGCCGAGGAGGAAACTGAAGAGAGAGTTGAAGTAACAGAGATACTAGCTGTTGCGGAAGGAACAACAGTGTACACTGACGGTGAAGTGAATGGGTAGTTGGTTTTCGAGCAACTTGATGTTAAAGAAGAGAAGTCCTCGGCCAATTCCTCGTCGTAACCAAAATACGAGTTAAGCTCTGTTTGCAAGGTACTGAGAAAGCAAGTTGAGCAATTCTGCGCCGCTGTCATTCCCGTGGAAGAATTCAGCCAGTTTTCAATCTGTGGTGCACAGAACTTGGATGATCTATCTGTTGCGTTAGCAAACAATGATCCGAGCTAGAGACCTGTAAATGATCGATTACATACTCGTCCTTAATGCAGGTAGAGTTGTAAGTGAAGATAAGTTGATCCAGAGTCAATGTGGGAGGAAAGTCCTGCCCCCCCGTTGTGATGATATCCTCGGCGGTGCACCCTTCTATCTGTTGACTTCGAAGGTCCTGAAGGGAGCTTAGACAATTGATTGTGCATAGATTGCTCAAATCCTCTTCACTTGGAAAATAGCCATCCATGGCAACACCAGCAAGAGTGGAATTGCATTGAAGTGTCTTCTCGAGAGGGGTACTTTATCGGAATTAGCCCTGAAATGCCGTGAAGGGCAAAGTATAGAGGATATTCTCAATGGACATACGCGCAGGCTGCTGAAAGAGAATCTGGGAACTCGATGGACGCCGCTTCCTCGTTGTTAGAAGATGTGAGAAAGACTTGCGACCAGGCCCCTGGGAGAGCAAGGCTTAACGCCTGTCAACCTTCCGTCAGTAAAAAGCGTTTTCTGACGTTTGTTCTTCCAGAGGAGAGAGTATAAAAAAGCACATTGCATACCAGATGTCGTATGACGACCATTTCGAAAAAAAGGTGTCTCTGCAAATTCCTCCCCGTAAGTTTCAAAGCACTCCAAAAACGAGGGAGAAAAGAACCAAGAATATTAAGACCTTTCTATACCAGCAGTTCCATCGGAACCGAAGGGTCCAACACAAAACCTCCGTCTTGGCGCTAGAGATCAAGGGGCCGAATTGCCGACAAAAAATCAATTGCTACACCCCAATGTTACATCGTGTCTACCGGGGGCCAAAAAAAATCACCTATAGGATTCGCCGGAGTCAACTTAGTTCCCACATTTCTTCCGCCTTGCGACTCTTAGCCAGGGCGAAAACCTTGCCATGCAGCGTGACCCTGGACCCGAAAAGCCCTCATTGCATACAGTATTCCTGGCTATTATCATAGCACGGAACTAGTTGCGATTTTTGTTTCACAATGTTCATTTCCCATATACACTTTAAGGGGTTTTCGGGGTCTTTTGGCCTCATTTTGACCCCACTTGTCACTAAGCGAGGCACATGCCCGGATTCTAGACTCATGCTAACTATAGTCGGAAAAGAACAAATGTCACAAGAAGGAAATGAGTAGCAATGTTAAATGGCGCGGATGTGCCTTGGATTGCTTGTGTCGTTTCTGTCTGCCCAAACAGGAATTGCAAGTGATGGGTCTTTCCTTGATCCCAGGCTGGAAGGCCTCGTCTTTCTTTTTCATCGTCCTATCTTCATGCCTGTTTGCTATTCTTTCCGGACCTTCCGAGCTGTCCATATCCTCCTCCAAACGCTCCTTGGACAGTGACTTGGTCAATTACTATACCAATCTCTCTCACTTCGTCCGCCGTGATGACGGAAGCTCTTGTACCAAAGACAAACCATGTTCTAATGGCGCGTGTTGCGGATCTTTCTATGGAACAGATACAGGCACTTGTGGCTATGGCACAACATTCTGTGGTGCAGACTGCTCGTCCAACTGTGATGCAAAGGCTACCTGCGGTAAAGACGCCGATCCTGTGGGCAAAACATGTCCTTTGAATGTCTGCTGCTCCGAGTTTGGCTTTTGTGGATCGACCGACGAGTTCTGTGATCCGACTGCCGGCTGCCAAAGCAATTGTGGTCACCCCGATCCACCTCCTGGAAAGGCCGACACATCTGTGCTAAAGAACAAAGTCATTGGCTACTACGAGTCATGGTTTGCCCGCAAGAATTGCCACAAATTCCCTCCGGCTGCTATTCCAGTGGAAGGTCTAACGCACGTCAACTTTGCGTTTGCCTACATCGACCCAGACTCTTACGATGTTGTCCCCATGGACTCAGACACTCCCGCTGAGCTCTTTACACAGACAGCTGATGTGCGAACACTCAAGTCTGGCAACGGGGATCTAGAGGTGTTTGTATCCATCGGCGGATGGACTTTCTCAGACAACAAGACAGACACACAGCCTGTGTTTGGCGATATCGCTTCATGTGAGTACTTCCAAGCCATCTATCCATTATAAACTAATTTCCGTGAAGCACCCGAACGACGGCAGACATTCGCAAATAATCTTGTGGACTTTATGCAACACTACGGCTTTGATGGCGTGGACATCGACTGGGAGTATCCCGGGGCTAGTGATCGTGGTGGAAAGGAGGAAGACACGGAAAACTACGTGAAGCTCTTTGAAACACTCCGACATACCTTTAAGGCCTCAGAAAAAGGTAATTATGGTCTGTCATTTACCATTCCTTCCTCATACTGGTATCTGAGATGGTTTGATCTTGAGGGAATGATGAAATATGCCGACTGGTAGGTTCTGACTGTTAATTTTACCCAATGCTTTGAGACTGATAAACCATAGGGTGAACCTGATGAGCTATGATCTTCATGGAGTCTGGGACCGCGATGACCCTATTGGAAGTATCGTTCTTGGTGCGTGGCGCTTTACCTAATAACCCAAATGATTGTTCCATGCTAACTTCATGCAGCACACACGAATTTGACCGAAATAAAGGAGTCTGCTGAACTGCTCTGGCGCAGCAATGTGCCCCCAGAAAAGGTCGTCATGGGATTGGGATTCTACGGCCGCTCATTTCAGCTAAAAGACAAGAAGTGCTCCGATCCAGGATGTGCCTTTGCCGGAGCAGCCAACAAAGGATCCTGCACTGATAACGCTGGCACGCTGGCCTACTTCGAGATTCAAGACATCATCAAAGATCAGAAGCCTGACATCATCCACGACAAGGAAGCTGCGGTCAACTACATTGTGTTTGACGATGACCAATGGGTCAGCTTTGACAACAATGAGACCTTCAAACAGAAAGTCGACTGGGCCGATTCTGTTGGTCTGGGAGGAGTCATGATATGGTCTATTGATCAGGATGACAATGACTTCTCTGCCTTGACAGGGCTGCTGGGCCGTAGCCCTGGTGACTTCGACAGCATCACCAAGAAGTCTGAAGTTACTGATGCTGGCCATTGGGCATCGATCAACGGACAAAAGTGCGTTGAGACCGATTGTGCGATGATTCCCACCTGCTCCCCCGGATATCAGCTCGCCCCGTTCGGCAATCCCAAATCCTTCCAAGATGACTGCAGTGGCTCGAAGTCACGAGTGATCTGCTGTCCATTGGATGCTATGCCAGAGTCCTGTACATGGAGAGGCGGCGAAAGCAGCCGTTCGTGCCATGGGCAATGTCACGCCGGTGAGGTGACTCTTTTCCACTCCCGGCATGCGACTACAAATTGTTACAAACCCGGCTTTCAGGCTGCCTGTTGTTCAGCTGGCGCATACTCGAATCTCATTGATGCATGTTACATTGGCAAGATCTCCGACGTATCGAACGGACGGGGCGCCAATAAACAGAGTTGCCCATCAGGATACAACAAGATTTCTGAAGTGTTCAATTACAGCGGAGACATCTCTTGGCTGCCGAATTCCGGGCTTTATTTCCCTATATGCTGCCCAAGTTCGAGCGCATTCCAAAATTGTCACTGGGTCGGCAAAGGGACCTGCGACGACAATGAATGCAGCGATACAGATGTTGAGTTTATGACAGACGATTATGGCATGAGCAATTCTCAATGTGCCAGTGGTTTGAACGGCCGAAAGAAGGTACTGTGCTGCAATCCACCAAAGAACGTCAGTCCGTTTCTGCCAGTTGCTCTGGACAAAGTCTTCCCAACCCTTCCACCAAAGTCCGACTATCCAGAATTTGACTTGCAACATTTGGGTGGAGATCAAAAGCCGACTGTGGATGAGCCGAACCAGCAGACATTCGGAATGGTGATCATTGACGGGCCACCGGGTACTGTCGATAACCTCAAGCGACGCGATACTTCTGATTTGACCGTATTGGACTGCGAAAATATCTCAAAACACGGGTCTAGTACAGTCCGTCTGGTTTGCCCAGAAAATGAGTCCGGAGAGCACTGCAATATCGGAGAGGGTGTTGTTGAAGGAACTATTCTCCACATGCCAGACAGCTGCGGCGCAGGAACATACGCGGTTGCCCACAATCTTCAGCAATCTGAGAACCAAAAACTGCCTTCTCATATCAAACGATCCCTTTCAGGACCTTCCTTGGTATATGACCTTGAGTTGAGTTATGATTTCAAGCGAGTCAAGCGTGATTCTGGCGACATCTACATCCGCATTGACTACTCCAACGAGTTCAACTACTGGAAGTCAATCGTTCAAGGAGATCCCGTCAATGCCAAGCGCGATGGACAGAAAAGATTCTACAGTTCCAGCGCCGAAGATTGGAAGACGAAGTTTGACGCCATACGTGGCGTCCCCGGGCTCTCCTCTTTGCACAATGACAACTTCCGGAATACCATTGTTTCTAGCAAGGCAGACTCATGCAAAAACTCGAGTTGGATGAACATTGAGGTAGGCGGGGATGTCTCTGAAGAGATGAAATTTGGCTATTCATTTGTGGGAACCATCTCACCCACATTCAACATCGAAGAGGCCTATGGGTTCTTTGATTCCAAGCTTCTCTTCCAGGGCTCAATTGATGTCGATGTGCGTGGTGCCATTGACGTGGACTCCACTCTTCAGTCCAAGCAGCTCTTCACTGGTGCTATCACAGGATACGGGTTCAGTCACCCCGGAATCTGTGACATGGGACCTTCGTTCAATGTTGAAGCGAGATTGGTCGGGACAGGCCATTCCCTTGACGCCAAATTCACGGCCAATGTCATTGCTGGTAACAGTCAATACACAACATCCAATCTACCGCTCACGCTCGGGGGTTCTGATGGAGGTGTGACGAACGATGTTAGCAACAATCCTTTCTCGGGAGGTCTTTCTGTGGACCCGTCTGCAACAACATCAAAGAAGAAGCGAGACACTGGAACTGTGCTTGCACTTCAGCTGGCGTTTGAGAGTAAGATGCAAATCAGCCTCAATGCCTTCAAGTCGACATTGCTCAATCTAGATTCGCAATTCCTACATCATGTCGACAGCTTTATGCGAATTAAAGATGATGGGAGTGTCACGTGGACAAACAATCGTGTGACTTTGGGGGTTGTCGAAACTGGCGATCTTCCTGGTTGGGATGGTATCATAGATCATCAGGTTGGAAGCAACGGCCAGGTGAATATTTTGCACCAGTCTGGAGGCGTTGCTCCTGATGCGAACAGAGATACCCCTGATATCAAAGACGATGCACTCTTTGATTCGGAAGGTTTGGTGGCGTGCCTGGGGAACGCTTCATCCACCTCACTTGTCTGTTTGACCCCTGACGAGCTGATCAAAGCTGATCCAACCTTAGCGATAGACCCTGAAACTGGCAGTCCGTACTCCGACCAATACGGTCCTGGGTATTCCAAGCGGGATATTGCTGATATTTTCAAGCGCACCCTGGGGGGTCGGCGTCCGTTTTCTTCCAATGATGCAGCTGGAGGAAGTTTCAGTATTCAGCGGTCCCTTGCTTACTATTTCGGCAACAATGGTGCCGCCCTTCTCGCTGCGAACCCTAATGCAAGGCACCATGCTGCCAGTGAGCCACGAAACTGCGAGAATCTCGAGACAACCAACGATTCTGATGATCCTACTCTGCTGTATGTTTCTGAACATGGCCTAGAGTTGCAGTACCTGCCGCGCCTGCTGGACTTTTTCCAAACCGGGACGAACAGAGATCCGGACGGGACTGTATACAATTCCAACATGAGAGTCGTCCCCAGGGATCTTCTCGAACCAAACAGTTATTTTCAGACAGACTATTCTGTCTGGGATCCTACTGGGACTCGAACTGGAATGCCCAATGAGCGCATATGGCAGGCATTTGGCTCAGGGGATCACCCCGAACTAAATGTCAATGCCGAGCAGACATTGAACAGTTATAAAGCACGAATATTTGCTGGCACAGCTATGATGGCTGATACCACTTGGGTCGAGCATGGCTACAATGAATGGAATTTGCCGGACAGTGTTGAGCGAGTGGACGAGGCGCTTTCTGTTATAAACCAGGTACGTTTGAATGTTTTCGGTATGGTCGACTGGTATACGGCTACTGACAATGGCAATAGGCACCACAGATATTCGATTACTGGAATAACCATATCGGTGAAATTGTGGCCCAATCTCTGAGCGTTATCGAAGATGAGCTTACCTACTTCTCACAACGTGTCAATATAGTCGAGCCACACCGAAACCTTGAAGACTTGGGTGTGCGACATATGGAGTTCATGTTCTATGTAGTCAATGCTAGAATGGAACGAGTTGAGCCTTGGGTCCAACGCCGGCTTGCGGGTCTGCGGGACGTATGGGAGCAGGCTGAGCAAGCGGGGCACCCGGAGGCAGCCCAAATTTTAGAGACGATCGCAGCTAACAGCAAGGAGATTGACGACTCCGATCTCCTCATGGGGAACACGGATAGATGGAACGTGCCATCTCCGTGAAAGTCAAAGAGACAACATGTAGCGCAGATCGAATATATTCAAATTTCTTTTGTCCGCAATAGGAATAGACAGGGTTTTGGTAACCTATACCCGGTTCTTTGCCAAAGAACCGGGTAGTGATTGAGCAGTTATCCGTAAGTGGTGCTCTCAGAGAATCACGTATGACGTCAAAGTGCTCCGAGCTCAAATAAGACTCGCCTAGAGCCACCCCGCACCCCTCGGGTATTTCGTGGTTGCTTCTCATCTTCTCATCTTCTCACTCTCTCAACGTTACAGGTGACCTAGACCTGCCACCTCTCTGGCCTCATGATCTCACGGACAAACTAAGCCATGAGTAAATGGGCATCCCTCAGCCATGGTGGGCCACAGCCGCCACAAGAAAACATCGATAAATGGGAGAGAGCTGTCAATGAAAACGATCCCTCCATCCTCACCACCGAAGATCGTCTGAGAATGCTTCGCCGATGGCCTCTAGACCAAGCAAACTATTACTGCAACTTTTACGTTGAATGTACCATCGACGAGCTTGTTCAAAAGGCCGCCCGAGCGGATGGCCAGGAGAGTCTCACCGAGGCCGAGGCGATTATTGTTCTCAACACTCCTTTCGGCGGTTGTATCCCGGAGGATCAAAAATATCTGGCAAATCAAAATCGGTGGTCGCAGAATACAAAGACAAAGTTCGATGATGCCCTTGACTTGATTCTCACGGAGATGGATACAGAGAAGAGAGCGCGTGCGAATGCCGATATTGCTTTTGAGCGGATCAAAGATACCAGGAGGGCCGAATCCAAGAATTTCTCCAAAGATGAACTCATCAATATTGTGGGGTGCAATGCGATAGCATGGGTCAAAGCACTCGAAAAACATCTGGAAGAGCAACCCGCGTGGGGATTTGTGTGCATACGGACTTCGTTCGGCGATGACTCGTGGGAGAAGTTCAAGGAATTCTTCGTTCATGCTACTGAATCTGCACTGGTATTCCCTCGGAACTTCCATAGTATTCGCCCGCGATGGAAGATACAGTGGGTAGAGGATCCAGCTATGGAGAATGCCTCATTAATCGATCTTTGCAGGTAAGATATCCCTTAACTTTCCACCTTTTCTTACCCTACTTAGCTCTAGCACCCCGCTGACAGAAACTTCCTAGCTACTTCCGACGTCTTTGCGAAGAGAACAAAGTTGAACCAGGCCTCCGCCATGACGCATTTCTCTACGCCAATGCAGAAGCCATCGAGTCAGTCATATCTTTTCCAGTTTTGCCATCGCCAGCATTCGTCATGGCTGCAGAGGCAGCCTATGATGGAACAGGTCCAGAGCTTCCACTCGTGCAACAGGCCTATGCTGGCTCGGTGCGAATTGCCATACCGCATGTTTACACGACTTTCTGGGCGAGATTAATCTCGACGGAAGAGGACATACGGGGGAAATCATCACCCATGCAGCAGACCTGGGGGAAGATATTTGCGAAAGCACGAATCACCCATGAAAAGACATACCCAATAAAGTCCTTTTTCATGGAGGTCTAGGGCATCAACGACACCATAATAGCATGTCTAGGAGGAGAATTAGCATATGACGGAAGTGCGATAGTTATCGGTGCCGCGGTCAGGATCTTGTCATCACTTGCTCCAGATTTAGAATATTCTAGCCCTGGACTGTTGAGAAGAGGCATCGTTGCGTACGTATAATAGATATTGCGGCTACTTTTCAATAAATCCCACTTGAGCAGCTGTGCGGCAGTCGAACATGATTGAGTTGGGCTTTTTCATAGGCGAACCCCTAGCTGCACATGTGCGCAAGGAACCATACAGCCTTCAACCAAGCTTCGAAAGTTGGTTTTTGGCACTGACGTAGAGACTTTATGGAGTGACAGCTGGGGTGCTCGTCTGCCTTGAGATTCTGCCATAAAAGCGTTGTTTCCATTAGTGGGAGACACAGGTGTAAATACTCTGTGCAACCGTAGAGCATCATGTAACCTACGTCTAGGGACGTACTGCTGCCCATTCGCCCTGAACAAGTATTTCCCGAGCCCCAGACCGTATTCGATCGCCTTGCAGAGTACTAACCACGTGATGAGGACAAACAAACACATCCATCCGTGGGGTTTGCATCACTAAACTTATTAAGAGGGGCCGCTGTCGCATTCTCCAAATTCCGTATATCGCTTCGGCAGTTGGATTCTAAACCACAACCCACTAGGCTGAGTGCGGATTCGTGGTAATATCAACTTCGGCGAGGGGTCAGGGTAAATGAGATCTAATACTGTTACTACCAGTGTACCAGTAGTTCAAAAACTGTGGTTTCTTTTGGCAATTAAGTGCGTACATAAGGTATGGGAGGGCTCCCTTGATATACTGCGTCAAGACATTCCGTAAAACACAGCATACAAATCTGGATGTAAACCAAGCAAAGCTACGGATATGGTGTGATGTATATCTCGCAACGACTGCCATAACCATGATCTTCCCGAGGCACTCTCATATCTCAGAGGGATCACGGACAATGTTTTGCCTATTTGGGTCTAGTGGCACTCTCAGCGAGAACAAGAGACACGCTAACCATATTTGGACACCCAGTTCTCCAGCTCATACTATGTCTGCCTTGTTCTCTACTGTACTGTGACCAGATGCCACAAATTCTCTAAATGAGATGAAGCCGAAGGTTGCGTTTATCTATCAAACCAAGTTTGACGATGCTCCCAGGATCTGTCCGTACTGTAGGAAAAATGTCGAGGGAAGCAAAGGAGAGAAGGATAATGAGGTCAAGTTCTCTGGTCTCGCCCGAGGGCCCGGAATGGAGCGCAGGTGGTCCTTGCGAGCAGGTTGAAGACAGAGTCGGTGTTCCTGGGGATGGACTGATGTTCCTGGGGA
>HG814437.1:0-18355 GCA_000576735.1 Penicillium fuscoglaucum FM041
CGCGGGCGGGTTTGGGCGGTGGGCGGGTATTGGCGAGGCCTAGTAGACGAAGAGGAATCTCCACGTGACTTTAGCAGTAAATTGGCCATACATATTTCATTATCTAAGGGGCCACATATTGGGGATAGATATTAAAATACATTTTATCCTTTTCACATAGAACCCATTAGTCAATGATGGTTTTCTCCTGGTAGGGGACTAACCTGAGAGAAGAACATATTTCCATTCAATCATTCCTAAGCCTGGCTCGAAGCCTGGCTCCAAAGGCATAAAATATGTACGGAATCAAGACCATTGCAAGTCCGATGAAAGCAAGTAACCAAGAAGCCCATTGCAGACCAAGTCTGTTGTACATCTGAGTGGTAAATAAAGGGAAGGCAGCGCCGCCTCCGGAGCGTAAAAAGACCTTGGCCGCCAAAGCTGATGCGGCATATCGGTCATATGAGTCGATAATATAATTGTTGACTGCATAGTAGCACAGAACCATTCCAAACCCAAAGGCAATACCAGAGGAAGCAGGACCAACCCAAATGATGTGTTTGAAAGAGGTGGCACCAAGAATGAAGAGAGATATAGGAATAAAAGGTGCCCCAATTAAAGCACCAATCAGGCGGTCTTCAGGAGTTGGTTCTCGAGCTCGACAAACAGCTTTGAAATGCTTCTCAATAAGGGGGGTGACAAGTATGGAGAAGCTGGCACCAATCAGGATTGGTATAAACATCAAGCCGATTTGGCCATCATTGTAATTGTAGAGATTCCCAAAAATCACTGGGTAAGCGAAAAAGAATGCGTAAAGCATGGCGTAGATGAGCACGATATACATGCACATTAAATCCAGCACCGGCTCCGTTAAAATCATAGTGATTGGTCGAATCAAACTCGTCCGGGCGATTTCGCGAAATGTGAGCTTATACTTCTCTTGCTCAGTGATGATGTTCTTGTTGCCCGTCTCCTTTCTTAGCCTCGAGGCTCGCCGTTTGAGAATGACAGGGGCGTAGGTCTCTGGTATCAAGCCAATAAGAATTGCAATAACTCCAGAAAACGCCATGTTAACCCAAAAGAACAAATCAAGACGATGCGAGCCAACGTTGATCCAACCGCAAACAATCGGGCCGATAACAGGACCACAGTAAGGAGCTGCAGCAAAATAGGCAATAGCCATACCACGCTCTTCAATGCTCCAAGTATCAGCTATGGTCCCCCCGGCCAATGAAAGTCCTGAGCTGGAAAAGACACCACACAAGAACCTGCAGACAAGGAGTCCGCCAATATTTGGCGACAGAGCACATGGGATGTTGAATATGACATACAGACCCAGCGAGATAATGTATACAGGCCTTCGACCAATTATCTCGGACAAAGGAGACCAAAGAAGAGGCCCGACAGCAAATCCACAGACCATGATAGAGCAGGTGAGTATAGCGACCTCGAGCGAGACGTTGTACTTTTCTTGAATGAGGCCTAAACCCCCGGTGACGATAGAGGAGCCATATGCAATGCAGACAACCAGAGTGGATGCAATCAGAGTAATGTACCACCGGTAAAGCGGGGACCAGTTATAAGGATTCTCACTGTCGCCGATGGTGAAAGTCACAAACTCTGCAGGTTCAGCAGACTCTTCTAAGTCTTCCTGTGAGGACTTGCGCTGGTTAGGCCGTCTTCTTCGCGTACTCGCGACAGAGGATTCGGATCGTATCTGCTCCAGAGTTTCCTCGGGTACGAGGCCAGTGCTGGTCTCGAGAGTGTACTCCTCAGGGAAAACAGGGTCTGTTTCACGACCAACATCTGGATAGTTATAATCCAATGGCGGAGCCTTTTTTGATACACCCAAATTGTGAAGGGACTCTCGAGTCTCTGTCCTGAGCAGACGCAGATGGTGTAGCAGCTCACTAGTCGCCGGAACATCTTCTTGTACATGTTGCGGCATTCTTTCAATCAAGAATTACTCCATGCCCTCCATACAACTATACTTAGAAAAGAAAAGCATAGAAAGGAAAAGATGAATAGTGCGGTGGAGAGAATTGTCAAGGATTTTCGTTGCAGCTGACCGACATATTTCCGACATAAAATCGCCTTTGGTCTTCTGTTATATTCCAAACCTCAATATATCCACGTCATAATGAAGAATCATTGACTCATTCTTCCGTATCGAAGGACCAGTGGGCCCGAAGTCAGCGACAACCGATTCCTCATTTGAGTGACGTCAGTAAAGGACCGCAAACAGCATACATAGGTCGCTTACTCCATCCCTACCACGGACTAGCGGAAGGTAGGCTATATATATCTTCCGCGTCCCCACCTGGGTAATAATATTGAGAATATCCTTGAACTCAGATATTTCATCAAGGTTTTAGAATCTACGCAATCTTTCAACATAATGCCTAGGTCTGAAGAAGATAAAGGAACAACTTCGAAGCCTCTCCCCAAAGACCTTCAAAACATCGTGGACAAGGAAGAATCAGATAAACAAATCCGGGGAGACTACGAGAATTCATGGGCAACAACGTGAGTTAGTCAAAGACCATTTTGCGTGATGAAATTTCTGACATCTTTGCCAGTCCTTCTCAAAATAATTTTCTGGAGCAGCCTTCTGAACGAGCGGATCAGACCCCTGCCGTATCTCGCAATTCGTCAGGAACGACGCAAGGTAAATCTCTGGACAAATGAGTAGAACGTCCGTTGGAAAACGCCTCACATGTGATATGGTATTTGATATTGATTTTTAAGCGAGGGAAGGCGTCTTGGCCTGACTGTGCTGTCATTATGGCGCTTTGCTTGTCGACATACAAGGTTGTTGGATGAGCAGGATGACAGACCGGATGAACACCTGCAAACAAGCGTCGAAGAAACCTAGTTCCATAGCTCGTGTTTGCACCTGCAAATTATTCAACTTGATGAGTGGATCGAGCTATGGGTGGTTGTTGCTTCGATTGCCAGTATACACAGGCGTCGTTGAATAGGAATGTATATTCACCCGTAGAGCGTCGATTGTCAACGTCTGCAGCCAAGTCGGAATCGGTATATCCATATAGCTCCCTCCCTGTCTCTTCCACTAAAGACTAGACGTAAATCATCGGTGGGTGTACTTAAGGTATGCCGCTTCCATGTTCTTGGCCGTTGGATTTGAACTGAACTTGGAGGGACGTCATAGCGAAAATATAATATCTGGCCGTGTTGCTGTCATGAGGTACACTAGACCTCCCATTATCGCTTGGTATTGCTTTCTATTTCTCGTCTTCTCATGATTCTTGAAGGTTAATCTTGTCCGAAAGCGGTGTCGTAATTGTTAGAATTCAATATAACTTGTGTTTGGTCCCTCGCTTACTGGTCTATTTCTTGTTGATAGCCTCCAATTGAGTACAGCGATTCCGGAGAAAAATGTGGTGGTGGACCACTTTGATAGTCATATCGTAAGTCTTATTGATCTCTCTTTTTGTTTCTGAAGAAGGGATTGAAAAAGAAGATTAATTCACCTTTGGCGAATCGCCGATAGGGGCGCGGAAAAGAGGATTCGGCTGGTTGTGGTCCAGCACGAGAAAGACCATGTGGCTGAGTTTGTTAACATCACAACCCTTCTAGCTAGTAAAAAATGAAAGATATGGGGATGGGATGCGGTTTACCCAATCTCAAACGCCTCGAATTGCTGTTCGTCAGAAGGACCCCTGAGCACGGTTACTCTACGTAAAACAGAATCGATGCGTCACAACCAACCAGTAGTCATCTTCTTTAACGGCCTGGTATCTACATTTCGGGTTAGTCTCAGGAAGCGATCTTGGGTTGGAAGTGGACTGACCTTCGGCCGTTTTCTAACCGTCCCCTTGCGATCGTGGATGCGATGGAGGTGGTCTCCCTAGAGACATACCGGACTGAGAATGCGACCATAGGTATTATCCGCAATGGCACTTACGACTGAAAGTCTTGCGGATCCGTGCCATTGCCAGTGGCCATAGAGTAGAAATCAGGGTCCTAGAGCGAGAGGTGAGAAATAACCACATTAGGTCATGAGAGCACCACTTACCACCGCGATTTGCTCCATCTTTCAACCCTGGTCGCGACACTTTTCCTAAGGCTGTTGACGCTGGAGGAAATTCCAGGAAACGGCTAAGGAAAAATGGGGGAAAGGTGGGGTGTTAGGTCGGCTACGGGACTCCCCGAGCGTCCGCTCGACCCGGAGTATGACCGAGTTAGGTCTACGCTGGGTGATCTCAAAAGTTAAAAAAGTACGAGGGGGGGCGGGCTACTAGTGATAGGTCCAGCGTTGACCCTGGTCCACAGTCCAGACCCACAGCTTGACGAGATTTACCGTATCCTCAGCCAAGCATAAAATCAAGTTACGCTGTAACAAGCTAATCTTGCTGTCGCAAGAGGCTGCTGAAAAGGTCATGCATAATGACAAGTAGGTTTGGCAACTGCGTTTCCTCATTCCAATTATGGATAGCTCCACAGGGGGCTAATTGGGCCCACGTC
Organism: Penicillium fuscoglaucum FM041; assembly: GCA_000576735.1. Classification (NCBI taxonomy): domain Eukaryota; kingdom Fungi; phylum Ascomycota; class Eurotiomycetes; order Eurotiales; family Aspergillaceae; genus Penicillium; species Penicillium fuscoglaucum. Next base: position 4,468 of record HG814437.1, read on the forward strand.
GCGCAGCAAGGGTGTTTGACAGAAATCAACGTATGGCGAGCGTATTGGTAAAATTCATGATAGTAAGATTCGCTGACTAACACTAAGGCCCGAATTTGACAATCTGGTCGGACATTATTAATAAGAGAACGCGCAGTCAAAAATAGTCACATGTTTCAGCAGTAAAAAGACCGGGTAGTAAGTAGTATTTTTGTTGGAGACAAACTGCACGACCTTTTTAAGAAGTAGCATGCATGAGAACCCGGAAACTGGCAGTTAGGCCTTTCTGTGGTGGCTGGGTGCAGTTTCTTCTTCCCACAATTCAGGTAGACAATCATGCCGCAAGCACTGCGTTAAAGGCTGACCCAACTTCCGTTGTTAGGGCCGCTGATGGTATTTCCACCAGTGGTATTTCCGGTAGTGCATTCATGTCACTGCCTCTGTTGTTGCCGCTGTTGGTATTTGAGGTGATAACATCACCAACATTGCCGCCTTGAGCCGCCGGTAGACTGGGGGCGCCAGTTTCCAGGAGGACCTCAGTTTCTAGGAGGGCCGCTGTCAGGGATATATACATGAAGCATATGGAACGGATGGTGATATGATCTACGCGGGACCCACATGGTGTATATGGTTGCCCCTAAACGCGAGGAAGCTACCTTTCTTTTGCCTCCTCGCGCTACGTCTTGTATAGAGTCGACTATAGCTTATTTTAATATTGACCACACACCTGAATACGCCGTCCTCATCTACGGATACGTGAGACCCTCGCACCAGGGATAATAGAGCTTCTAACGAGAACATGACTGCTTTCCTGAAAGTGCAGGTATGGGATGGGATGTCCGCTGTGCCTAGGATGCAATGGAGCGGCGTTCGGGGCTCGTGTGTGACGCTGGTGATCAATTTGGTTATTTTACTTTTCTGCCACCTCCACGTTGTGCCGGTGAATTCCGGCCATGGTCCTGTTAGTAAAAGCGGAAACGTATACGAGCTCATTTTCGGGAGTGAAAACATGTTCAGGATTATTCGTCCAGGCCAACATGCCGGTAAAACACCTGCGCTTGCCCGAGTCCCAGATCGGCAGAAAAATAATGTTCCTGGGTTCAGGAAATATCTTAATCAGGTGGTCAGTATCTTTGCGAAATGTTGACTTGTCCCGCTTTTTGCTGGATGAACGTCGCTCATTGGCATGGTAAGCAAAATCAGTTATATCCTTTTTGCTCAGATCTTGGATTATTCTGTGAGGTCTCGTTGCTAATGCACTGCGATGCGGTATCTACCGCTATACTGCTGATCGGTGGGTTGCAAGAAGAATGTCTCATTCTGGGTCACTCTTTGTATCCAGTGGGCCGTGCACTGGGACCACCATGCATTTGTGGAATGGCATAGCTGGCAAATTGCCAGTTGCTTTGGAGAATCTCGAAGGACGTGTTCGGTCATGACTACTTCATGCTCGAAGGCTCTGGATACGACATGTGTTATGTTCGCGCTTAAAGTGGGTCTCCTAGGCTCTATTGCTACACTACTATATGAATTATTTGCCGGTTCTAGGATCCTGAGGCGTATACATCGCAGTGAACCCAGATGACATTTGAGTTCCGCATATCGTATCTCCACTTATTGTAAATGCCTCGCGTGTATCCCGACAATGTTGTCAGAGATCGAGCATATATAGTAGCTTGGGTGTTTGGTCGCTGACCAAACATTGTGCCTTTTTCGCCAGATGGCGTAGTGGTAAAACCCAAGCACCCACGAACCGTCACATACGCTCCTGTCTGAATACAAAACTGCTTTGGGAACACGTTAGTTAGACCTGGGACCTGTTACGCTCGTAGGACCCTACTTCTGGGTCCTAGAGTCAACATTCTGCTTTCTGTGGTCGCGGAAAGCTCTTACAAGACACCCTCACCAGACCTGCGCACGAACCTGAGACATTCGACCACTCCCAAAAGGCTTAGCCATAGCCCCAGGAACCGCTTATGATTCTAGGAATTAATACCGCTGTCAACAGGAACATGACTTTGGCTCCTCGAAGTGGGGGTAAAAGGCCCCAGAAGCTACGTCGGGCTTCCTGGGGTCAAATAGACCCCTAGAAGCTGCTTATATGCTCCCAGAAACCGCACTACAATCTCTGGGAGCAAGGGAACTCCCAGTGCCAAGGCGTGCGTTCCCGGGGCCGGTAGAGCTGTTTGAATGCTGCTGGTGTTCAATGGTATTTTAAATCCAACGTTGACGCCAACGTTGATTCAGCTTTCTGACACCATTCACCACCCGTATATCGCCAATGGTGCTGGAAGAGGAACACTCAAAAAATACTATCATATCGCTACATTACGAGCAGGTTATGATCAAAGGACCTAGAGGCTCTAGAAATTTTGGAAGCACAAAAAGAAATACCCTCGTCCAGTTGGAACTTTATCGTGGCTGCGCGGCGCGGCTGAATCATGGCCCTCTAACGATCCTTGAGGCGTCAAAAACGCAATTCTCTTCAATACATCCCTAACAACGGCTAACTACGATCTGGGTGCCATGTTGCTCCTGAGAATATGCTTTAAATAAATTGACGGCTCGGGAATCATGTGGAGGCGGCAACTGGATTAAAACTTAACATCCTTGATTCGCTCGTTGGTACATGTAACGCTATTGTGACCAAGTATTGATATCCATATATTCTTTGTGTAGCGACAGTGGAATGACTTCTGAAATTGCGTCTATGTTGCCAGTCAGATAGGCTTCACATTGCAACACACGTCCAGGAATGTTTAGCTGCATGCTTTAAAGTAGCCAAGTCTTCTTGCTGCCCTGTTGAAGGTATAACTTATGGACCCCTAAAAAGGGTCTGTCAGTAGTAGTTCATTAATTTTGTATGATAAAACCGCTCACTCGGGTGTTCGAATAGCACAACACCTTCGTTAGGGAGAAAGTCCACATCTTCAGCAATTTCGCACTGCAGATCCCGGGTTCGGCCATATTGATCCTCAAATGTGAGGCGAACGCTTTCTACCTCTCCTGTAAAACATTTTCCAAGGTAATCTGTCTCATCATCCCCCAGATAAAAATGGCTAATCGGCATCACCGTGGAGATGACATTGTTGTTAAACCTAGATCTGGGCATGGCAAAATGCTATGATTTATCCAAAAATATTCAGAAGCACGAAAAGGAGAACGTCCACTGGGAATGAACATGGATTAGCTTCGAGTATGTGGAGCAGAAACCTGATTTTATAAGAAATGTAAAACCATCAGACTTTCATCGTGCGTCTGAAAGCCCGCCCACATCGAGTGAACCTCTAATAACCAGCAGACCAGTTTTCTAAGCAAGCTCGAGTTTGGCGTGGGCGTCTTACCGCCATCAAAGAGTTCCGGCCGAGCGTGGCGGTAACTCGGAGTTGGCTCAGCTTTTATGGTTTCTCGACGATATTAGTTCGAGATCGGCGGTTGGTCTGGTCTCAAACTCTGGAAAAATGACCCTTGACACGCCTGAAATATAATTTACAAATGCAGAGACTAAGGTAAGGATATTCGGGCGACAGCAGCTCTTCAAATCCATGTATTGTATCTCTGCATCTCAGGGACTTTTGTGTGGGGGCGACCTGCTTAGTAGAACACTCGACCCCTACTGCGAGCCTGAAACTCAAAGATGTTCTCACAAGATGGGATCGCAGCCATCAACAAAAATTCTGCTCAACTTACGTACAGAACAGTTGTCTCGATTACGATCGCACAAAGGCATGTCAAACTTTGGCAGATGATCGCCTTCGCTAGATGAATTCCACTATTAGGAGGTACGCGCATTGAATGGGCTCTTGGCATCCTTGCTCCCTGCTGCGTGGAGGATCACATGAACGACCCACTCGTATTTGTTTCTCGTATTTTGAATTGGCTGCAAGGCCGACCTGCTGTCGCACAAGATCATCGCCCATTTTTTTGTCTACTGGTGTCTAGTACATGCAGAGAGACAAAGAGTGAGTGTCTGGGGGTAAACTATTTTCAAGAATCTACCGTAATTGATCGGGGCCATGGAGAAATATCAGGGAATTAGAGTTGCGGGGTCAGTAAGTCAGCTTGCTTCTTGGTATCATCTGATTGGGAGACAAACGGCTCCACAACCCTCACTAATGAGGAATGATGCTTTCGTAGCAACGGCTTAGATGCCCTATAGGGGCCATTTCCATGCTCAGCCGACAAATGCGTTACATAACAACAGCGTCGTGCTTCTTTTCTAAGGCCATCACTTTCTGCTTAGCGTCATCATCTGGGGCAGTTCGGCAAGCGGAGTTTTGGGAAGATTGTACATTACGCTTTGTCCGGACGGCCAAATATTTTCTAGCACCATGTAGATTACCGTGATGTGCTAATTATCTCATAACTCCTTTAAGGGATCTTGGTAAAAGCAGATCGAGCCAGATCCTAGCAGATCGGGTATAGTGCATTTTCAGTAGTATATTTTCGGCAATTGGTCATTCTAGTTTCACGGTAAGTGTATGTGTTGTGATATGAGGCTGTTGCAGATCAAGAAGCTTCCAGTTCTTTCTGCGTGGAAGAAATACATGATGCAAGTAGATGCCTTCACTGTGTATATATATATAGCCTCGTGTCTCCCTCCGAGAAAACAATCAATTCATACCTCTGAACTACAACAGTATGCATTCCTGCCTAAACATAGCTTGATCTGGCCACTTGCTGCCGAGCCGACATATCATAAAAGTTAGGGTTGTAGACTTTCCGCTCTTTCTTCCCAGCAGCCCCTTGCTTTACCCCCATTTGCTTTTGACAGATTCCTTGGGAAGTATTCTTCTGACGACCACAGGACCTCTTCATTCTGATCTAGTCTCCAATGACATGTTGGACTTCAATGGGCGGATTTTTGCCGTATACCCTCTATCCTTTCCGCGGCCAAACAAGGAATCTTTACTGACCGAAAAAGATACAACTTGAGCTGCGTCGCTCGCGCGGTCCGCGATCTTTATAAACACAAAGCCCATCTCGAAACTCTCGGTGACTCTGAATATGTTTTACTACAACGCTATTTTACGGTCTACTGCCTGATGATGTTCTTTGATTGTCTATGCGCAGTTGGCGTCGATACATACAATGAAGATCTCTGTGATTGCGTTCGGCTTGGAAGCAATCGGACTTCATCAAGATTCGATGATATTGTTGGTATAAGGATCGGAAAGGATGCTTTAGAACACTTCACCAGCCTTGGTGAGCCATTGCTGGAAGAAATTTATCGGAGGCGAGGCACGAGGGATGATCCGATATTACAAGACCTTTCGGATAGATATGAGGATTTGGAAAGACGATTCTGGGCCGCTATGAAACACCTAGGGCACGATAAAGTGTTAGTGTCACGCGAAATAATCACGAGAGGATATCGGCTAGAGCTCAGTGTGATGTCTAGTGCGGCATTGAAACACTGGGGTCACTGAAGAAATGCACGTATGTAATGAACGAGATTTCTCGTGCGAAGCACGGACTCAAGAAGCTTTCAGCGAATACGGGCTAAGTGCCTCAGCGGCTCTTGGGTCGATATATTCTCCCCTTGCCTGGTGACCTGCGTGACCACTCGAAATAGAGATGGCATCAGGCTTGAGGTGGTCATTACGAAGCTCACGCGCACGTCGTCCGTCAAGTCTCAGTGGCCGATTCAAGATAACTCCGTACTTCACCGTGATTCAGATTTCAAATTGGAATCTTGCCGTTCCAGGTGTCGGGACATATCCCTCTATCAGAACAAGCTGGCGTCTGATAGATCACATTTCTGTTTATGTAACCTTGCGCTAAGCTGCGGATCTGGCGTATGGGATTCAGGGGTATTCTGAACCTCGCTGGAGATTGACATCTATCATACACGAATCAATCAACCTTTGCTTTGGAAGCATAAACTGTTCACTTAACTGTGTACACGGTACCTAGCTGGTGATACCAACACCAGGATTTCATTTCTTGTTGATCTCCGCATATAAGCGAGTAGTTTGGGGTGGACAACAAATGCGATCGCGGGCCAACAGTTGAGCTAACTCCCCACTGGCTCCTTTAATGCGGTCGAAACAAGGTCTAGTACGTCATGGGTGGCAATGAAAGCAACCCCGGTGTGGTTTTATCAGTCTACTTCTGACTCTCGAGCACAATGTCACATCCATTTCATTTTGATCACCAAAATGGACCACCCCACCTCGACTTCCCCATCGTCCAGCCAAGAGACAATGCCGGGTATCCCAAGATCCAGAAGATAAGCCCGAATTGCAAGTTCATCCACAAACAGTCTTCAGACAGATGATGCAACCGTCGAACCCAAGGTCAGTCAGGCCAAATTCGAGAAGAAACGGGCGAAAAATCACTAAAACAGCACAGATCACAGTGAGAATACCCTGCGCCCTTACGGTAGAGTTTTATGAAACTTCTACGGTACAATGAGAGGAAGAGCAGCGACAGCTTCAAGAGTCAAAGGAGTGGCTAGCAAGCGAAGCGATATCCTTCTGCAGCTCTGCGATGAACAGGCACTGGTGTTGCGGCATCGAAAGCGAGCAGTTTAGGCCCTTTGTAACGGTGTGGTCTCAGCCTTGCAAGCGAACGATCCTCAAGCCTACTATATTGATGGGCCTCGATGAGGTCCCGGCATTGTTGAGCGCTCGTGGACAATAACGACATTTGGATAGTTCCGGTATTGCATTCTCTCCTAAATACCGGCGCTGATCTTAGATGAGGCCCATGCAGCCGCCGGTGAAATTTCGTTGGGCTTGGTGACAGGGTGTCAGCATTTCACGACTGTTGATACATCCAACCCTTGATTTTGGAGAATTTGGCATCTGACGACAAACCCTCCTAATTCGTCTTGATAATCGCGAATAAACAAAACCTCTGCTCAGCTTGCGGCATTTCGTCCTTCCCAGCCCCCGTTAAATTGCTACTTTATATACTTTCATATTTCCCCTACAGTCTTGGACGGCGAGTCCTGAAAGGAATCGAACGAATCGAACAAAAGTAGTCTGTACCCGTTGTTTCAATGGTTGCTTTGTACCCGGTCCTTGCCAAGTAACCCCACCCCCTTCGGGTGTAGGGTTACCACACACTAATGTAAACTCTTGCTTAATGTAAATTTTAAAGAACGCATCAATTATTTTTGTATTTTTCTTCACGTACAACGCCTGTAAAAATCCACAAAAAATACTAGAAAATTCTCAAATAGTAGATACATCATCCATAGGTGGAATCCATGGAATAAAACGCGGTGCCGGTGTAGGCGTATCCTCCGTAGTCAATTGCTTCGAAGTCCGCTTTTTCAACCGCTTCTCTTCTTGCACCTGTTCCTTTGATTTCCGCGCCCGGATAATTCGATTGGCATCACCAGCTGTAAGGGGGCCCCCTAGGTTGATCTGGCGCTTAGTAACACGTGTATCCCGATGAGCTTTATGGCGTAGAAGGGTGGTGTTGTCCTCGGTAAGCTGGGTAGCTAGCTCTGCAGTGATCCGCGCACTTCGCCATAGTAACTTTGCTCTATGTCGAATAGCAGTATAAAGCTCGCTATCTAGCAATTCAATATCTGCCTACAATTTGCGTGTACTCTCATTGATCCGAGAGATTCCGTAGGGTGGTGAATTGGTAATAGAGCTAGGAAAATCTAGCTCTGATTCATCATCTTCACCAAAGATAATTAAATCATCTCCGTAATCCACGGATTTTTCAAGTAGATCGAGTACCCTTTGGTAGTTAAATGGAGAAATGCCACAACTAGCAAATCCCGACTTAATCACCCGGGTAGTAAGTGCATTGCGTACAGATACAATCTCTCGAAAAAAATCCGATTTTCGCTCCACTGATCCACCCCATTGAACAACAATATTGTTATTCGATTGATAGCAATGCTTTAAAGCAAGAAAAGGCTTACTATCAAGCGGCTGGCATATATGCGTTGTATGGGGTATAAAGCAATATGGGATAATACCATTATCAACTGCAAAGTTGATAAATTCCGGGGTACAGTGAGATCTATGATTATCCATCAACAAAAGGCGTTTACTACCTCGAGTAGTACGATCCTTAGTTGCTAGATGAAAGGCATGAAGCCATTGAACTGCAGTTTGATCTGTAGTATACCCACATAGTGTAGTTACTAGGGTATAATCCTCTGGAAGCTTAGTATCTTTATACCAGTTCTCTATATGGAATTTACCCCTAACTAAAAACCATGGTGCCATCTTCCAGCCATCGGCAGCAATACATTCAATACCGGTAATACCTTCACTAATACCTCCATTAGGTGAAAATAGAGTATGGCTTTTTGAAACAACTTTTTGAGGCTTTCCTTGCCCAATTTGAAAGCCGGTTTCGTCGAAGTTGTAGATATCTCGTGGGCTCAATTCGTTGCTTTTGATATACTGATTTAAACGTTGGTACCAAGCAGCAAGATAACCAATGTTTTCAGCCTCCATTCGTCTCCTTTCTTTCGGTTTTTGTTTTATAAAATGAAGGTGGTGGATAGGTAGAATACGTTTTAAAAACCGGTATACCCAGTTTTTGTCAACCGGCCGACGCGACGTGTTTTCTTCCGCATTAGCACGAAGAATCATGGCATTAGCACAACCTTCTACCGTTTTTGCAGTTGGTGGAGAGCAAGCATCATCTAATATAGTAATCCACCTAATTAGGGCTTGCTCTTGATCCGGATTTAACGTCGAATTGGTAGGACAGCGCGTCGAACGAGAACCCCGACCGTGAACCCGGTTGTACAATAGATTGTAAGGAACCCCGAATTCTCGCGCCAATGGGGCTATTTTTGGTTTTTTTCGAATGTGCCATTCAGAGAGAGCATTTGCAAGTGTATTCTCTAAGTCTGGGTTTTTTTCCGGCATGTTGATGGGGTATAAAATGGTAGTAAAAATGGTGGGTGGTGTAAAATTTACATTAAGCAAGAGTTTACATTAACCGGCCCCTGTAATTTTTTGTAAAAAAAATTACAGGGGCCGGTTAGTGTGTGGTAACCCTACACCCGAAGGGGGTGGGGTTACTTGGCAAGGACCGGGTATCAATTATCTGTGGAAACGGACACTCATTGTGAGAATTAGCTAGCTTTCGGCATGAAATTGAATTCTATAAGCCTACAAATGAGGAGTTCCACTGATGAAAGTGTCATACTTGAACAGGAAGATACACCTACTTCTGTCTATATGAAATATATATATCTATGTGCTGACGCTCACTAATCCTCCAAGTGCCAGAATAGTACAAAATACTGGTCGAATTCGGCTTTTTCTTGGTAATTCCTATGCAATCGGGTCTATAGTGTAGCCACTGTTTTCCAAGACTTTTATTACCAGGTCGTTGCCGTTGAATCGTGATATCTTGCTTCTTGGAGTAGTTGAACCCCCGGATGAGGCCGGGGAAAACGTCGGGCCGAGATATGAGCTTATAGACTAGAACATGCATAAAAAACAGACATTAATCAGCAGGGTTATGAATGCCAATACCGTAGTTGTGTGCATAGAAATGGGCTTGGTTGGGCTTTAGTGACCATCACTCAACTTCACCGCCTGGCATATACCACAATACACACATCAACACCCTCGTCCATACTATCGTCAACGCTCATCAACATTTATCAACGTTTATCAACGACCATCAACGTTCATCAACGCTCATAAACACCCTCGTCAACGTCCATCAACGTTCACCAACGCCCATCAACACATCCGCGACGCATCCAAACGCTCAAGTCTCTATTCGCTCTACGCTCTGATGGCAGATGCATTCTATTGCGGCGGGAAGACTAGCCGACCGCAAACCATGAAGACAGGAGGGTTGGGAACACGGCGATCGACAACGAAGGTTGAATCTTGAATTTACGATTCTGATATTGGTTTGCTTCTATTTATGGCTCATTTTATTTCTCCAATGAAGATTTTGAATTACAAAATACATCATCAAGATGGTGCGCAGATCTTGGCTTCTTCGAGTACTCTTGAATACTCGAATACTGGTCCCTAGCACCACGAAGAGGTGCCTGCACATCGCTAGAGGCCTTGTTCATGCAGCAATCCCCTGCGAAGCATATTTGTTGACGCGGAGCTCGTCCTGCGAAGCACCTTTTTACGCTCGCGGGGCTCGGGGCAGCGAGGGAGCACATTTTTACACTCGCTGGGCTCGGGGCAGCGAGAGAGCACCTTTTTACACTCGCGGGGCTCAGGGCAGCGAGGGAGCACATTCTTACATCGCTGGGCTCGTGGCAGCGACAGCCGTGGTCACGGAAGCCTGAAGTCCTTGGTTTCGCAGCACCCCCCCTGCGAGGAATATTGTTGACGCAGACCTATCCTGCGAAGCACACTTGTTAACGCAGAGCCCGTCCTGCGAAGCACACTTGTTAACGCAGAGCCCACTACATTCAAGTGAGCTTCAAGACGGTGGTGTACAGCATAGTCCTGCGAAGCACACTTGTTAACGCAGAGCACTACATTCAAGTGAGCTTCAAGACGGTGGTGTACAGCATAAAGCTGAAATTGGAGGTCTCCGTGCTCAACCGCTTCCAGTCGCTGGTGAACGGTCCCCTCTCCCTCCGTCCGTATGGAACCGAGGAGCAGCGTCAGTCAAGCGAGAAGAATCTCGTGGACATCAGTCTTCCAAGTTCAGTTGTTGCACCGGAGGTGACAGTGCAACCTGTAGTTGCCCAAACGGAGATACCACATCTTTCCTTGCGGCCAAGCTGCACCCACGGATACCACGGACCGCTACGCAAGTCGTCAAGCGAAAACATCAAATCGCCTGGAGACACCTCTCCTACGCGATCACTCTCCGAGGGTCACCCAAGCACCTCTTCAACTGAATCCTCCGATTCCCTGCCTACGCTAGACCCGAGTCTATCGAGATTCTCGCTAAAGTTCGATGTCTGAGTAACGCGCCAAGGAAGAGCTGCTCGGCAGCGGAGCAGCGGGCTTGCGGCTTCATGGTGGGCAGCTATGATCGGGTACCGCCGGGCTAGCTAGCGACTGCTCGGCCACGACGCTTGATTTGGCAATAGTCTAGATGGTGTAATTGGTGAATATTCTTGGAGGGAATGCGACTCTGCGCTTTCTAACTGAATATGGTCGACATCGATATGTCGGCGCGATAGGTCAATGAAAGACTCGGAGACTAGGATATAATAAAAGGTAAATATAAAGGACAGTCAAAAAGGTACAAGGAACATGTCATTAAACAAGTCTTGTACTATTAGCACCAATATTTGCCGTCAAACGATGTTTGGCACAATCCCTTCCTGTTTTAGCCTACTGGAGGTACCCTGGTCAAGCAGCCAGGCCACGGCCCTGCAATTCTGTCTACCACGGGTACCCTGGGATATGAGAATGGGTACCAGTAGGTTAAATAAAGACAGTTTTATATGGTTAGGCGTAGCGAATGCCAAAATCCGAGGAGTACATACCACTAATTCCTACAGTCTTTTTGCTTTGAGACGGCAAACCCATTGCATGCCCCTTTAGTCAACATGGTTTCATATAAAACAATTAGCTGAGGTGTCTAGAGAAATATGCGCTATTTGAGTCCCATCCCGGCCTTCAGTCACTTCCCAAGTGAAGCTAGAGCACGACAGAAGTCCGTGAGAGTTTAAGCCTTTCCTCGGAGAGATAACAGAAAAATAGCTTTGGAAGCCGTCGAGGTTGCAAGGTTGTCGACGAAAACTTTCAGGAGGCGCCTTGTACGTATAATCATCCAATTGAGGGTGAAACTTGTTGACAGAGTTCTACGGCTTGGACTCTGGGTCACCTAAAGACCTTTGGATTGGTGTAGGATGACAAGACCTCTTGGAACCAAGTTAATACCTTGCTTGCGGCGAAATGGATAACCCAGAGGAACTTACTAATTGGTTTTGGGAAAGAGGCCAATCTTTTGAGTTTGAGGTCAGAACGAAGATCTTCCCGGATTTTTTCATCCGAAGAACGAGATGGATGTCGGCATCGCATTCCGAGCTATACTCAGAGGCCATTTTAAAAAGGGTTTTTCTTCTCCTGCGCGCTTTTTGATTGACTGCTTCGGCTAGGTTGGTTTTCAGCTTTGGCTGAACGACCATATTGCGATTCTTCGCTGGTTCTGACTGAGAGCGGATAAGCAGTAGGAGAATCAAATTAAGGAAAAATCGGACGGACAATTAATTTTCGAGATTGGTAGTAGTGACTTGATAGATAAATGGTAGTCCATAGCGAGCCATGCACCTTTGTGACAAAGGGAACTCAACACAATGGCAGTAGGTGGGTAGCGTTGTCATTGTTTGAGAAACCCAGAGCATGAAATCCATCGTTGAACTCATGGCAGATCATACAAGAACTGGTGAATCGTCGCAACTCAGTTGAACGGGGACGTTCACTTCACTTTAGGCAATGTGAGAACCTTTTATTACAATGGTGGGCTCACCACTTGTTCCAGTCAACCGGTACAACCACATGCGTCTCAAAAACCAAATGTCGCCTTCTTATCTGCTGCGGCGCACTTTGAGCCGGAAGGACAGCAGAACGAGACTGCACTGTGCTTTTGTGATGGACTCAATGTCAAAATCGTCCGAAAACACGCCCAAACAATCGCTGGCTTTTCCTCCTATGTTCATCGCCATGAATGGTTGCATTACCTTACCCGAGAAAATGTAGACATTCGCTTCCCCTGGCCTGGAAGCGTTGTTGAGTATAATGGCGACAGCAAATATCGTCCGAAAGAAGGCGAACCGGTATGCACCGGAAATCCTACATTTGGTCCCATTCCAGTCACCGATACAGTCGACACCAGCGAGAATGATTCCACTACTGGAAGTTCCAACTCGATACCTTGTTCGTGTGGCTGCCAGTGTGATTAAACTCGTATACATATCTGAACGTGAAATGGGGTCCTGCAGCCCTAAGGTACATAGAATGGAGCGTTCAGACTCATCTAGCTCAATCAAGATTCCCCGCAAAGCGAAAATCCCCACAAGTAACTGCAGTCGTAATCCTAATCTACAGTGTTCCACTTATCTATATTGATCATTGAAAGTTGGTCTTGATATTCTAGTTCCGGAAAGGCACCGTGCGAAATTATGATAGTATTTTGCCCAACTGGTATGTATGGTCATGTCCAAAAAAGACAGGAGGACCGCACTCCTTGTATTACATAAAGTTTAATCCCAATAGGCGACAAACGAACGCAACGAAAATGAAAATACCGGTGGCTCATATAAGTAAGAATTGATTATAACAACAGGTCACAAGTTGAGTGTAGTCGAGGAGCTAGCCCGAATCTACTATAAGTGTTTCGGTTGAAAAGGCGTTTGTGAGCTACCACCGGCGGAACCATGCTTCTTCATATATCAAACTACCACTTCAGGCTTTCCTTATGTACCAATCATATAGTGTCCGAACAGCAAAGATGAAGTATAGGTTCGCGAGATCTTTCTCGACTTGGTAGGCATTCAAGCAAAGAGCCAGCTGAAAACCAATGAGTTGATCCTTTAGCAACGAGCATAGTAAGATTTTATACCGTGATAGGCAGTCTTGTTGGCTACACTGACCAACAATTTCAACTCTCCTTCACATGAACCTCGTGTAAACATCTCATTCTGTCACATTAGCTGAGAACATGATGAGACGGAATGAGCTTACCTGCAATATTTCCTCGACGGAGATACTTTCCAGTTAGCAAGGCAAGTTTTGAATCTCCGTTTCCCACTCGTAGGTACGATTCTTCAACATCAATTTGGTGACAACATCAGCTAGAGCGCATAATTTCATCGTCGCAGGATTCATTTCCGATTCTTTAATTTCGCAGCTATTCTCGACGCCCACTATTGAATGTTAGTTTTTTATCTATTTTCACCATATCAGCGGATACCTCACTAATCTTCACATCACCAGACTGTGTAAGCAGGATCGTTTCCGGGCCCAGGGTAGCGAGTGCT